>JBBPSC010000624.1:0-15585 GCA_038093395.1 Baorangia bicolor
CATTACCGACCATATCCTCCCGCCCCTCCCTCCCCGTCGCACCCTCGTCGCTGCCATCACCAATTATATTGACGCCTTGCTTCTGAGCTCACCTTCCTTTCGTCGCTCCACCCGTCCTTTGCCCGCCCGCCCCGCCCGCCGCTGCCCGCCCTCGGTGCCGCCATTCAACAGTTCCCCCTTCCCCACCATCGCCGCCCTCATTGTCGTCTTCTTTATTTTCTTCCTCATCCCGCCTCTCCCGTCGCTGTTGTGTTGCTGCGCCCCACGCCCACTGCGAGCGCACGCCAGACCATCAACGCCGTCATCGTTGTCCCTCGAGGCCTCAACAGCCGCCCCATTGTTACACACCGGGCCCACTGCACGCGCACCATGTTGCCGCCGCCCCTCCCTTCCCTGTTGCCTCCGTGTCAGCCACCTCCTGGGATCTTTAGCGCTCCCATCCCATCAGTTACGTTGTCAGCCTCCGTGTCAGCCACCTGCTGACATGTATATAATCGTGCGTTCCCCTCCTTCTCCCCTTGCCTGCGTTCCTCTCATTGCACCTCTCAAACAGCCCTTCCTTCTCTCTCGTTGTGCCCTTGTTACCCTCCCCCCCCCGTCCCCCGCTGCCCCCCCTGCCTTTTGCTCCCAGCGCCGCCGTCGGTCATCGTCAGCCCCCCTTTTCGATCCTTCCTGCCCGCCGTTGTTGCAGCCATTCGACGGCTCACCTCTACCGTCGTCGTCGTCGGCCTACTGTCCTCCCCATCCTGCCATCCAACAGCTGCTGCTTACTGGTTCCCTGCACACTAGGCCATGCCATCATCGTCGTCGTCACCGTCCTGCTATCCTCCTCTTCTCGACTACGGGCTGGCCTCACCCTTTCCCCATTGCCGCCCCCATGTCAGCCACCTCCTGAGACAGCCATCGCTTCTCTCGCCCCATCCAGTCGCCTTGTCAGCCTTACTGACGCCTATATAAGGGTTTGTCTTCCTTTCTCTTCCCCTACCCGCGCTCTTCTCACAGCGTCTGTCAGACAGCCCTCCACTCTCCGCTCATCAGTCGTTGTGCCCCCATTGTTGTTACCACTCCGTCCTTCTTCGTGTCGCCGCCGGTCGTCCTGGATGCCATCCCATACGTCATTCCCGTGCCACAATGATGCCGCAAGAATTCCAACACTCGTCGTTGAATTCCTTTCCCTCATCTATAAACCACCGACCACCTCGCTGTCGCATCTTCACTCCTTTCCTTCCCTCGCCCTCTTCTGTTCCTCTAGTTGGGTCCTTCCCGCCGCTATCCTCATTTGTCGAGTCTCCTCTGCAATCCCTTGTTGTCTCTTCTCTGACATGTCATCGCTGCCTGCTATTGATCCCGCTTTGCTACTACAGGAAGATGATTTGCGTGTCCTCGCTGAACTATCCATTCACATGACATCAATCGGTCTCGTTGTGGATTGTGCCAAATGTGGCAGCGCTGTCCCGCTCACTATCTGCCAGTCGGACCGTAATGGCAACAAAGGCAAGCCAATGGCGAGAGTGAGTCACGCTCTACATCCTCTTGCGTGACCAAGCTAACTTGCATACAGCATTATACCTGTGAATTTTTCAGATGGTTTCCCAAACTACGTGATTGTCCTCGTATTCTTGCCACTATTCCTCCTTCCACGTGCTCTCCCGACCTGTCAACAACATCATCATCGCACCCCGCCGCTCCTGCCAAGCCTTCCAAGGGTAGGCAGCCACGCAAGCAAGGCAAGCAATGTGTTGCACCTTTCTGCAAGCGACGAGGAGCGCTTAAGTGTTTGCGGGCGATGTGCCTCAAACATTGTCAAGAGGAAGTGTTGGTGTCCCCATGTCTTTTTCACTCGGATGGCGGTCGAGAGGAGCTGGATATTGACGAGGATAGTCACGACGCGTCTTGCAAGTTGGATCCCTCTCTTCCTTTCAACGATGAGCAAGGTTGTTCCCTTGCCTCCAATTCAGGTCTTCGTGATCTTCAAGCCGCGCTGGGGGTTGCACTCACCCAGCGTGGTTTACCGCTACCCACATCCAACGCAGATAAATTTCCGTCACTCCACGATATCCTTCATGGACCGTCACCTTCACAAGCTTCTGCATCAATCGCCACCCCTGCTCCCTCCCTCCCTTCCGTTGGTGGTGTTACACCTTCATTGTTATCGTCGCAGGCCCCCTCTGCGTCCCATTCTCTCCCCGTTCCCCCGGTGCTTGCAGTAGCTCCACCGCTGCCTGTGCCGTGTGGACCAACAAGTCGTCAACCTCGCATCACTCAACAGCTTGACCAACTATGGATGTCAGACCTTGCCACGCGGGCCCAGCTAGAGGTGGATGCTCACAAGGTCGCTGAACGCCGCCGTGAGATGGAGAAGCAATCACGCCAGCGATTTTGTCTGCATGTCTTCACTCAGGTATGTCACTTCATGCACGCAGTATATTAACAAACTCACAAATCTTAGGACAATGCCCCAGCACAAAGCCAATGGATTACGAACTGTCCATATTATCCTCAATATCGCATCTCTGATGATCCCGAGCTTGTCGCCTTATTGAATTTGGACCGTATTGAAATCTTCGATGTGGACTCGCAGCGCTGGATAGGCGCCCCTCTGACCTTTGACTTCACACTCAAGACCGACTGTCACTTATTCATGCGTCGTGTGGGGGTCATTCAATGTCATGATTTCGATGTGCTATTGGCACAATCAAAGCAGCAATCACGTCCTGGACACCTGTGCCACAACATGAAAGGTGAGCGGGATGCTGTGCGTGCCGCATTGCAGACGAAGCGGCGTTCGGTGTTCTCAGAGGAAAGCGACCGCGATTCTGATGTTGAAATCATCTCGGTTCGCAAACGTGCACGCGAGGGGAGCCTCGACATCCCTGATCGCACTCCAACACGTGTTCGTATTGATTCTACTTTCTCACCATCACCGACGTCCTCGCTGCTGCCTGTATCCCCAAAGCAAGGACCATTGGCTATGTTAACACCCATGGCCCCGTCTCTTTCTGGGGAATTCTCATCTCCTCCACCGCCGGTATCCGCAGGTACAGTCACGCAGGTTCAAGTGCCCGCTTATGACCCCAATGGACGCGATGTCTGGCCTGCCGGGATGTACACGGTGGATATGGCAGCAGGATTTCGACAGATGAAGGACAAGCGTCTGCGTGGACTCTATTTGCAGCCCGTTCTTTTCCGCCACGTTTTTGGGGTGCCGTTCATTAAAGGGACATATCAAGATAATCTTCGTGCGTGGCAGAACACTAATGTCGATATCCTGGACCAGTTTGAGAAAGCTGGCCGCACATCAGAGGGTTTATGGACACGTTATTTGGCAGCACGAAGAGCAGCACTTGGTGAGCACAGTAAGAGGTCGAGTGGCCCAAGCAAGTTGAGAGCGTCCTAAATACCATCACACCATCACTAGTACACTTCTATTCTCGAGATGTTACATTTTGTTATGTCGTACTTCTGGCAATGTATATTGCAGCTCGAATCAACTAATCATCACGCAATCAGTCTGGACTGCGACGGGGCTGCGACGAAGGACTTGCAGCAATCTTGGGCGGGACACTCGTATCCTTCGTGATCTCGATACAGGAATGTACTTTCTGGTAAGTGCTGGAGTACTGACCTGTGTGGGGTACTTGGCCCTTGGTCTTGGTGCTGGGTACGTCCCTCGCCCGTCCGTTCATCGCGCATACGTGCTGACCAGCGCTGCGCCAACATTTTTACTCAGGGACGTTTTTACTCAGTGTCCATGGCGCAGGCAAACAAGACATAGCGATCATGTAACAAAGCTAAGTAGATACAGGCGGTGTAGGTACAGATGGATGATAAGGTTTTTTGCCGCATGTGCGCAGTGTAGCAACCGTCACTCGGTTCCGACGCAAGATCATCTCGTCCAGAAAAAAGGCATACTTGGTCGGAGTCATTTCCCGACAGATGTTATGGAATGCGCCAAACCATACATTCGTCTGCTCGGCAATAGATGAGTTAAAATAATACTTGCCATCGTCGTCAAGTAACTCGGGGTAAGCGCGCATGTTGCACTTCTCCTGGCAGAGGGCGTCCGTGGCCTTGTGCTTGGTACGATGGTGGAATGCATCAACACACATCCCCATGTCTTCAAAGAATGTGAGGCGGCGACGCTGGACCTCTCTCAGGGCATTGCAATTGGAGTCGTAAATGAGATGTTGAGGTTTTCGCGCGCGGGCAAGGGAATAAAGCTGTTCAATCATGACCAGGACATTGGAGATGGCTTCGTGATGATACATGGTACTCCGTCCGTTAATGATCCCACAAGGGCGGACCACAAGCTGTTCATTGTTTGTGCGATGGCGGCGAAAGACGGCTTTGACTTTCGATGGCTCTGCTCGACTGCCAGTAGACTTGGAGGATGGCGAGTCTAGATCCGATACACCAGTAGAGGTAGCTTTGATCGCCTGGACGACACGCACAGACTCTGTGCGTGCATGACATTCATACCACTCCTCGCCGTCATAGCTATCCTGGCAATCATCGGGTGGTTGGGTTGCGAGGGCATCATCAAGACAGGCAAGCTTCTGACGCTGTCCCCTGCTCTTTGAACTATGAAGGGCATCTAGATAGATCATCTCCATTTTGGAATGGAGTGGATCGTCGCACGACTTGGCTGTCGTCTTGCCATCAGTGGTCACCGGACGTTCACAGCCATCAACCGCACATATCAGCTCACGTGCATGATGAGCAGGATCGAGTGAGCAGAAGCGGTGTCGATTACTTGCCAGGGGGTTCTTGCAGTATGGCACAGCGCAACACGGACGGCCGACGGTGACACCATCCGTAACAACCACCTCTGTTCTCGACATTGTGCCATCGGGAGATGTAAAAATCCGCACACAGCCATCACAGGCATGCGGCAACTCTTCCTGTCCAAACACGATGACACGTTCTGTGCGCGCACGCATCGCGTCGGAGAAACGATCTTGCTGATGGCCGTCATGGGAGACAACCAGTTGTGTGTTGCGGCTGTGAGCGTCCTCGAGTAGTGCAAGGATGGTAAAAGCATCCCAAACCTGCTCTGTAGTAAGTGTTGTGCCGAACTGCCAATCAACATCATGTGAAGGTGCATGGCGGGCCTGGGCGATATCATATAGGCGTGCGCAGTTGGTAGCTGAGACACTACGTAGAACGGTCAGCGCAAAATATCACAAGCCGAGAACAACACTTACGCGACCTGCATCAAGTCCATCCATTGCATGGCCAACTCACGTTGCACAAATTGGTGTTCACCGACTTGAATGAAGTGTGGGACCCCAGGATAGTATGTGCGCATCCCGGATTGTACACTGTAGTTATTGTGATAGTTTGTGTGACATACTGGGTAGTACGGTCAATTAACAAGTAAACCGAGCAACGACGATAGATGGCGTACAGCGGCACTTGAGGTGCACCGACCATGCAGGATGAGCGCCATCGGCCAGAGTAAAGGCAATTACAGCACGTTGTTCTTCTTTCTTGAGGAGTGATCCTTTCTTCCACGAGGGGCACTCAGGATTGGTACAAGTCTTGACAGGAGGATAAAATGTGCGTCGAGCTGGAGAGGGTAAACATTAGAGTTGGAGACTGTTGGGGTATGAGGTAACTTACTGATTCCATGAGGATGACCGTATCGTCGGAATGCATCCTCCTCGAACGCGTCAGCCTCTTCAGGCGGCGGTAAACTCCATATGATATTGCCAACCGCAGACCACAAGATTGAGATGGCATCCAAAGGAATGCCCAGGAATGCGGCGAGAAAATGTACGACCGAAGGAGGAAGGACGTTAGGTGCGACGAGGACAGAGATAGAATGGGGCTGAGGCTGGAGGATATCGTCTTTGAGGCGATGGACACATCGAAGGAAGGTGAGAAGTGTTGAAAATGAAAGAGAAGCAATCGATGGATGCCGCTCAATGGCAACCAGTAAAGAGTGAATAGTGTCCATGCCCGCGACGTAGCTATATGGCGGGGGCTAGGATGCAGGAGCTAATGATGAAATAGAGCACTAGGTACACACGACGGCGTGCAGCCGACGGCGCTGGGGACGCAAGGGCTGGAGGGGGAGGTGTCGGCAGCGGCGTGATACGAGTGGCGAGGATGTCGATTAGGCGACGACGACGTCCCAGCCAGTAGCACCACGAGGAAGGGTTGCGCTGGGGACGGAGATGGCGGCAACGGCGTGATGTGAGGAGTAGCGAAGATGTCGATTAGGCGACGACGACGTCCCAGCCAGCAGCACCACGAGGAAGGGTTGCGCTGGGGACGGAGATGGCGGCAACGGCGTGATACGAGTAGCGAGGATGTCGATTACGAGGAAGGGTTGCGCTGGGGATGCGAAGGCTGGAGGAGGAAATGGCGGCAGCGGCGTGATACGAGAAGGCGCTGTGAGGGGATTGTCGACGAGAGAAGGAGGGAAAGACGCACGTTTATATAACTGTCAGCAGGTGGCTGACAATGAGGCTGGCAACCCAAGATCGCGGGGGGTGGCTGACGGTGAGCCTGGTTGAGCAGCCAGACGACGGCTCGAGGTGGCGGGGTGGAGATGAGAGAAGCAAGCCATCAATATGGTTGGTGATGGCAGCGACGAGGGTGCAACGACGAGGGAGCGGCGGGAGGAGTGGCAGGAGGAGTGGCGGGCGGGAGGAGGGCGGGAGGAGTGGTGATGGCGGCGACGAGGGTGCGACGGGGAGGGAGGGGCGGGAGGATATGGTCGGTAATGGCAGCGACGAGGGTGCGACGACGAGGGAGGGGCGGGAGGGGGTGTGGCGGCGGGAGGAGGGCGGGAGGAGGAGGGGCGGCGGGAGGTGTGGCGGCGGGAGGATGGAGGTGAGGGAAGGAATGCGAATTCAAGCTCCGTCGTGCAGGAAGGTTGGATCTCCGCCATGTCAGCCGCGACCCACCCAAACTTGCCTTGCCACGGGCATTTCCGAGATTCAAGCGCCGACAAACGTCAGCCGCGCGCGGCACAAACCCACCCATACTTGGCAACAAACTCCCATACAAACTAGCACCCGAACCGGCCAAATCCCTAACTTTCTGTCCAATTCAAGGTTACACTCGTACAGCCATGGTGACATGACACGCAGCGCTGACCTCCCCGCACTCCCTCCCGAACTCTGGTTGTGCATCTTCCACCACGCCACGCACGTCCCGGGCACGCTCATCCCCGACGTCTACGCCTATGCCAGCCTCTTCGGCTCCATCTCCACCAAATCCTGCAACGTCGCCCTCCGAGACGCACTCGTCACCAAACGCGCCCTCGTCCGCGTCTGCAAACAATGGTGGCACCTCGCCATACCCCATCTCTACGGGTCCGTTTACATCGGCAGAGCACGGTGCTTGTCGTCCCTCTCGAGCGCCTTGGTGCGGTCCGCCGCGGGCAAAGGTACCGTTGTCGGCACGCGACCCCTCGGCGAGCACACCCAACGACTCGACATCGCCATACGCGACCACGCCGAGAACCCCGACGCCGAATTTGACTCGCTCGCTGCGCTCATGACATGTATGCCCCACCTCGCCATCGTGTCGTTCGCCATCACCCCTAACTACTGCGCCGCATCGGACCTCCCGAGCCATATTCTGGACGCACTCCAGTACTCTGCGACATCCTTGCGTGTCCTCGATTGGTCCTCGACCCGACTCGAGCCGTCTGTCTCTCGGATCGTGGATCTCCTCGCCAAGTGTACCCAGCTCCGCGTTCTCAACTGTCCTCGCTTGGTTTGGTCCAAGGAGCTCCAACACGGCGGTATCCCTCCCACCGTAACCACACTCCGTCTACACGCCATCATCCCTGTCCAAATCGCGACTAGCTACAACCACTTCCTCCCACACTTTGACCCCAACACCAGCCGCCGCCCCGGGCCCTCGGCTCTCCAAGAACTCATCCTCGACCTCAACCGGGACCTCTTTCACTGGACAGACCTCCTCCAAGTGTACAGCACCCAACTCGTTTCGGTCCAACTCTACGTACCCAGCCTCTACTCGATTAACATCGACGGTCACCTGCAGCTCCTCACGCGTATATGCCCTGGTTTACGTCGTCTCACCGTCACCTCGGACCGTTTCTCCTCTTTTATCCGTCCCCGTCTCGTCTTTCCATCCATCACGTATTTGGGGCTGAGAGCCACCCGGACGCAATCGCCGAAACCGGACTTTGAGACGCTCTTTGCGTTCTTGGAGGAACTGAGGTCAAGCGTGCCCTCGCTGCAGGTGGTACAACTCGTGAACGAGCACAACGTCCAGTGTTTGCTCAAGACGCATACCAAGTTTGCCGTGCGTGTGTTGCGTCCGTTTATGGATGCCACGCCGTTTCGAGTAGAAGACAAGGAAGGGGTGTTACTGACAGGTCCGAGGAGCCCCGTGTTGGGTCGTGCTTGGACTGATCGGTTTCGGGCGTGATTAGACAGGCTGAAAGCGCTTGGGTATCTGTGATGGCCGTCCTGGCAAGTTGGCCGTGATATGCAGTGCCCATTGTAAGTGATGAGCGCTGAGCTACGAATGGCCATACGTGGTCGGCCAATACTCAAGAGCCCGACGCCGGTCAAGTGTGCCGCACGAGAGGATGAACAAGGATGAGGTACAGAATGGTGCACGCTAACACGATTTAGAAGAGGTTACATCTAGCGGTCTGCTTTTGGTCCATGGAGACTAACAAATTACAGTCAAGACAACAGCAAGAATGCTTGACGGGGCGTTGCAAGGGTGCCTTTACTTGACTCTAGTATGACAATGTTACGGGTATGCAAGAATGTCCGGAGCAAAAGACGCGAGAAGATATACATATGTACGACCGTTACCAGGGGGTATCGCGCTGCACACCGCCTTTACAGAACCACCACTTTTGTCGACTGGTAGCCATCCGTTGACGACATCAGCTCGGGGTTCTTCGTCCTCTAAAATTTGCGAGCGTTGACCAAGAGCCGAATTGATTTGGATTCCGAAAACGTACCTGGTCCGTGGACGAGAAGAACTTCAGTTCGCTAGTCTGCGTGTTGTACTTGGTGCCAGACCCATTCAAATCGGTCATCAAGTCGGCGCCGATGTTGAGCGTCGACGATTGACTCTTGACGTACGCTCGGGCGTTGAAGTTGGCGAGTAGCGTATTGCAGTAAATGGAGCACAGTGGGAAGTCGAATGCAACGTAAACCAACTTGGACGAGAAGGCATGTAACTATCACGTTCACGACACTCCCCGAAGCAGTGTGTGTCGGTGGCACACGCACCAAGACGACGGTCAAGAGAGCAAAAACGGCAGTCCAAATACCGTTGATGGCAAACACCGTGAGGAGTTGCAGAATCCTGGCAGAGCTAACGGGGAGGAATGAGTTTACCCCGGGCATATGCGAGCGACATGAGTAGGTTGCTTACTTTTTGAAACCGGCCGCGATTCGATCGTCTGCGCGCGAGCAAATATGTCAAGCAGAATGCGATCAATATGTCGACCGCTGCTGCTACGGAACAATACGAAATGGAGATGCCCTGCCACAGGGAGTCTTCTGAGTCGCCTGCTTTTGGTTACATGGAATGATGCTCACCGTGAAGAATGTATCACCGAGGGTGGTAATATTGATGACGTGAGTGCTGGAAGAAAATGGAAAGAGTGAGTGAAGGCGGTCAGCGCAAACGGACACCAACTGACCCTTTTCCTACATAAACTGGTGTCATCATCGTCAGGGTTTATTCGTACGATACGACCAATGATGGCTTACGAAGAGTAGCGACTGATGATAGCGATGAGCACTGTTACACTTGAATCTCTGAGGCTCGCAAAATGTCTCACCAAGCTGGTAAATCCCTAGGGGAAGCTAATATTACGGGACATGGATAGGGTTGAAAGTCGCCATGCATAAGAATGGCATACCCAAATGAGTGGGGCAATAATATTGTTCTCGCTGACTGAACGAGGTGTCACTGAATAAGGACCGAAAAGCGCTTGAAAGCCGAGACGTACATGTGTATACCAGGAACTAAAACTTACGACCAACTTGCTGGATGCACTTGTGAGATAGATGTCGGAAATGGGATTATAGCGTGATGACTCACGGGATCATGGTAAGGAATGACAGTGGGTTCATCAAGCCCGGCAAGATGATTTTGTATGCTATGTGGAGGTCAAGATCGATTTGACGTCGCACCACGGTGAGACACGAACCACCACTAATAACGAGTGCTTGATGAATCGTTTCCAGTGCCCTATGCGAGATCAGGGACGTCCCAAACCGCAGCTCGGACACAGGCCTTACCACACGATCGCTACAAAACTCTTCGTGCGCAACGGATCGTTCTGATAACTGGAAACCATTAAAGAGGAGCGGTAAGCCGACGAAAAATGCACGAGAACCGCAGCGCTCACTGAATATAGTAGAAGAACCTAGTAGTCGAGGGATGCCTCTCGTTCGCATTACTGGAACACACTAAGTTCGTATCGTGACGATACTCACGTTTGCATACATGTCACGCCGTAAAATGCAACGGACAGAATGGCAGAAAAGTACAACGCGCCATACACTGAGACAATTTGGACTGGGACGGTAGACATGTCTTGTATTAATTGCCGGACGGAACGGAAACGAGGTAACGCGGAAGAGGGCTACTACCATGGACATGGCCAGTGCGTTAATTTATCTATAACACACATAGCAAGCAAGCAAGCAGCGACCTAGCATGATGGTGATAAAACTGAATCATGTTTGCGCGGAAGACCCCTTACCAAGTAAAGCTCACCTTGATCATGGGCGCCGCATTGCGATGTGATGAAGAAACGGTGCTGTATTCCGTTCCGGTGGGAAACCGGCAGTCAAATAAGGACCAAACACAAACCAAATAACCGCCGCTCGGAGCCTCGGAAGTGCCACACCGTACACGAGCACTAGTGCAATTATTTGGCCGAGGTGTTGTGGCTTTCTTTCTTCTCCCCCTCCACGTATTTTAATTGAATTTAATTATTTGTCTCCCACTAGACGTACGGGAAACTTTCGTTCCCCGAGGAAACCTGTCAGAAATTGAAGCAAAGTGCCTGAACTTTGGTTATGGACTTCCGCTCTGTTCCAGCGCTCTCAATGCCTCTCATCATCTCATTCTCACAGGTCAGTGAAACGTCCAGCCGCAGCACCGTTCGACCCCTGCTGAAAACCCATCGGTTCTCGATACATCGTTGCCATGACATGTAACTATCCTATATCCTATCACCCCGGCTTTTTGACCACGAGAGCACGAGCCCGTGTATGTATAGAACATGGCGTCCATGATGCATCAAATCGTGGGCGTTGCAATCAGGTTCCTGATACAGGAACATGACTTCTGTCCCCGTATCGTTCTACCTAGGTAATCTTTTTACAAGAGTAAAGTGATCTATCACGTCTTATTTCGCATTAGTGATCCACCATTACTCTCCACGCTGATTTGCAAGGGACCCTCGAACAGTTGCTCTCCCCCAATTACGTATTTGAGGTCACGTCATCATCCCGACGCTGCGCAGCGAGACTTCATGACGTCGCCGTTTCCTCCAACTGCTCCAATGGAGCATATCCAAAGCAGCGATCTCATAGCATACCTGCTATGCTTCTGGAGCGGATCGTTGCAAAGGGCATCGCATGTGCCTCCAGTCAATGCAATCTCGTAAAGTGACTTTGTGTGCAACGTGGCCCATATTCCCTCTAAGCTCCAGTGTCCTGCCGTACGAAGATTGCAATCATCATTGGCAATGTACAACCCGCCTCAGAATGTCAGGTACCGCAGTCAAAACCTTTTGTTACATGATCTCTCGTGGAGTTTGACACGTTTTTTTCATGTTCCGTCGTCCGGCGACTTCTTTTGCTGGCGCTGTATATTGGACGCAAGGCCGAACTCTGCGTGGCCGGGCGGTTACGCCGCGAGAGTATGACGTCTAGTAGCTGACTGCAACATGCGTTTGCCACTCCGTAAGTTGGCTGGGGAACATGGTCCGCCCATTTTCTTGAATGCCCATCATGGGAGTGGTGGCTTGTTGAACTTGCTCATTCATGGCTCCGGTCTCTCGCGTTGTACCCGAAGGCACGCCATCAATGATCTTTACCACTGCTTATCCGGGCACAGGATCCGGGACCAATGTTTTCCGGTCCTCGAGTGTGGCGTTGAACCCATCAAAAGGCTTTCATTCCGCAGACTCTAGTACTTTGTTTGTACTTCAATGGTGCAGGAGCTGTGCGACTCTCATACTAGTGTGCGTCAGCCTCATTTGGTTGTTGTTGCGGTTGCAACTGATCCGATTTGACTTCCTGTAGCCCCTAGGACATGTTTCAGTTGTTAGAAATCTCGACATTGGCCGCCATCATCCATGCCTTCCCCGTTTTCAGGAACATGTGGGGACTGATGGACAGAGGCCGATGACAAGATTATTTGGATTCTGCTTACTATCATGCGGTCGGGGACGGCACCATGACACTCGTTGCATCTCGTGTTTTCTGGTTTGTATGTGGGCCTAGCAGCCTTGGATATATAGCGATAGTTGTCTGACGAGCTTGTCATCTCAACTCCATTAGAAGCACGCCACACAAGATGCAGATGCCCAAAGCACTTGACAAGCTTGCCTTTTGGCTCGAGACCTTATTTCTCTTCACCAAATCTGATTACAAAACTATCTTCTTCCCCGTGGTGAGTGCGCTTGGCCGTGATACGAAATGACAAGGATTTGACCTGGAACGTAGATTATCTCGGCTTGTGCAGTTTCTCCACCCACCAAGGCCTCACAGCTGCTGGGCACGGCCGTCTGGGTTTGGTTTCATTTGTTACAGGCCAACGTCTCCAACCAAACTTATTCCGCCCACGAAGACATCGTAAACAAACCATGGAGGCCTCTGCCATCGGGTAGGATCTCTGTGGTAGCCACACGGCGACTCCGTTGGGCTCTCCTTATTCTCTGCCTCTGTCTCTCTGCTTGGCATGGCACTGGCGTGGTTTTTTCTAGCGCCGCGCTGTCGCTGGTGGAAATCGTCCACGACGACGTTGGCTTCAGTTCCGATCCTGTATTGAAGAACCTAATGAACGTGGGTGGTTATCTCACATTCGAGTCGGGCGCGACCATGATCATGTGTGAGACCGCAAATCATTCACCCGTACATGTTGTTGACGATTCAATTATATAGCCTCGAGAACCCAGTTTGATCGGACGTCGGTCGTCGCGTTGCTCGTCAGCGGTTTACTGATCTTCACGACCATCCATGCGCAAGACTTTGCCGATGCGGACGGAGATAGGCGATCTGGACGCCGTACTTTGCCCATCGTCGCACCGGAGGGGTCGCGCATATACATCCTGGCAGCACTCCCGTTGTGGTCGCTCGCGCTCTCAGCGTTGTGGGGGCTGGGCCCGCTAAGCGCGGTCGTGTTCCTTTGCATGGGTGCGTTCGTTGGGAGCCAGTATTTCCGGTTCAGAGACACCAAACACGACGAGATGTCGTATGTGCTGTACAATGTGAGTTTTTTTTTCCCATCGCTTCTTGCCCCTCTTTCTGACACGTTTGTGCGTGCGTTTCCCTCGTGTCTAGGTATGGTTGCTGGCTGCGCACACCCTGCCTTTGAATGCGCGTCGTCGAGTGTTGAGTTGGTGATGTCATGATGAGATGGTGGTATGGGTCAATGAAACCCATGAGTGCATGTAGATGAAACCAAATCTTTCCCCCCGATCTGTTCGGCATTTTCTTTTTTTAATAGCTATGTCATTATTTTTACTGCCTGCGGCAGTGTTGTTGTAGACGTACACTACTTATGAGACGGGCAATCGGCCATAGTGGAATCTGTGTACAATAGACTAGAGGTATCAATAACATGTTGTGACTTGGAAATGCCCAATGACTTTATTCGCCAGAGGCCTTCTTTTCTTGACATTCAACAGGTTAGCAGGTTCAAGTTGCTCGAGCAAAGTCAACTAGTTATTCGGACCGGGACACCGGGCCAGCCACTACTACGCCAGGACCCCTGGACCGCCGCAGGGGACTCCGTTCCAGCGCTGGTCCCGATCCACCTGGCACAACGGGAGACTGAAAACTTATCGGGCTATTAGGCCGTAGGTGGAGGAAGGAGTTCACTGTATTCATCAAAAGTCTAAACTCAAGGCACACTTTTGCCTCGTGCACGGCAGGAACTCCGCGACTGCCAACTCATATGACCTTCCTTTTTTGCTTACAACGTTACAGGTATGTCATTTAAGTTCAAGTTGCAGGTGCTGCGTTCAACATCTCGGTATTCAAATGTTCTTCTGACACAATTGTAACAGCCTCAGATCCGAAGTTCTATAATTATATATTGTAACTCCTTCAAGTTTGCAGGAAACGGTGCCTAACATAATTTCACGGTTACCGAAATTTGTGATTGACCTAAATGTAGGACGAAACTTGAAATAAACCACCACGATATAGTCCCGGGGCAGAACTGCAAGTTTCCCTCGCCTTCATTGACAAAACTTGAAGCCTGGTGCGAGTTCGGTAGGCTAAAGTACAAGTATCGTCTTGACTCTTTGAGCGATTTATTTCAAGTTGAGACAGACATTTAGCTCAGTTTTCCACACTTCTAAACACGTTGTGCAAGTCGGGGCCCGACCGTACTACCAGGTGGGTGTGTCACGTACATTGAATGAGGTGATTCGGCCATCCGAGGCCTTTG
The DNA here is from genome assembly GCA_038093395.1 of Baorangia bicolor. NCBI lineage: Eukaryota > Fungi > Basidiomycota > Agaricomycetes > Boletales > Boletaceae > Baorangia > Baorangia bicolor. Next base: position 14,650 of record JBBPSC010000624.1, read on the forward strand.
CGGCCCGCCATTCTGCACGGTTAGCCTCATGCACCAGCCCGGGGATGATGCAACATCATGGTTTGTTCCGAGGTCGGGGGTCCGCAGTAAGTACTGTTAGGTATCACTGCTGATGGTTTGACACTGATCCGATAGTCTCGATGCTTCGATGCCACGTCCTCCATCCCACGTACTGGTCCATTTCCGCAACCAGATCGTGTTTCATGTCTATCTGCGCGATGATTAAATGCAGGGGGTAACTCCTGCCTTCCCTATTCTCCCTTCATCTGTTGCAGTTGTCCCTCGTCCGTCCGACATGTCACATTTGATTGAATTGGCATCGCAGCTTCCTTCAATGTCGTGCATCGTGCCCGCCGTGTATGGCTTGCAGCCTCCAGAGACGTCATTCGCGCACGTCGCCTCGGGCATCGTTGCGGTTGCTGTATTCACCTACCTCTTCAAACGGATCCGAGCGCGCCCTGCGCTTGACGGGGTTCCCGTACCCGTACGTCCGTTTACGCATTCGTTGAGGCAACTCGATCGGGTTTGGCTCACCGTCTTTCTTCCCGGCAGGGCGGCCACTCGCTCCTCTGGGGCCACCAACGCACCGCCACTGAAAAGTCGGTGGGCTCTGCGTTTACGGCATGGATGGACGAACTGCACACGCAGGTGTTCAAGATCCGGGGGGCGCTGTTCAACCCCGACATCGTAAGCGGATCGCTCAGGTCGTGTTTCCTTCCCGATGGGCTGACCGAACTTTGAACTGGCGTAGCTCATCGTTGGCGATCCGTTGGCAGCGACACACATCATGCAGAAACATGTGTATGATTACCGTGAGTACGAACGCCTGGACGTGATGCTGGTGCTAATGAATGCATGTGCATGGCATCAGCACACAGCGAGGTGGTACGTAACCGCATTGCGAGGCTCCTGGGCAAATCGCTTGGGTGGATCGAA
>JBBPSC010000625.1:0-15583 GCA_038093395.1 Baorangia bicolor
CTGAATACGTCTTCACAGCCTCGCTGGATTCACGGGGGATCTATCGGCCATGACAGCCCCGCCGTTCATCCTGTCACCCACGTCGCTCACTGAATTTCCCGGTGTGTCTCCTTTCGTGGGGTTGTGGTAGTTGACACTGATCTGCTTGTAGCCTATTGGTGTGAACGCCCAGAGTTGTTTGCGAAGATCGCAGATGCCAAGACAGAGGAGGCTCGTGCATTGGCCGTGCTGCGATGGTTCATTGTAATACTTGTTCCATGTTCCTGCCCTTGTTGGAGCTCATCTAGACCCTTTTTAGAGTACCCTCAAAGGTCAATATACCTCACGTAATGAGTCGATGGGATCTGAGAAGAAGTAAGCTACGCCCAGTCACATAGTAGTTCAAGCCTAATCGTGATCCAGGCCTTTGAACCCTGTACTTGGAGAGTGAGTGTACTACAAAGGCTGGGGTGTGTTGGCTGACGATCCCAGGTTGTTCTACGGCTATTGGCCGGAGACGAAGGAACGGGGTGGCAAGACTACCCTAGTTGTTGAACAAGTCTCACATCACCCACCCATTACTGCTTATCGCATAGAGAATGATGCAAAGGGTATTGTGTTGAATGGCCACAATGCCCAGAAGACAAGTTTCAGCGGTCCGTGCTACCTTTGTGCGTTTGCACAACAGGCTGATATATACAGCCAGGTGGTAGCATCATCGTTAAGCAGGTCGGTCATGCCATCCTAACGATTGCCCTGCCATCTGGTGGGAAGGAAGAGTATTTGATCACTCTTCCACGTCTTCGCATCGATGGTCTTTGGTATGGCTCTCCGTATATCGAGCTGGCCGACACGAGTTACATCCAGGGATCGAACGGCTGGCAGTCCGTGGTGCGGTCACTGTCCATGTCGAGCATTCACACGCTCATGATAATGTTAGATCGAGTATAAGGGCAAAGGATATTTCTCTGGAACCTCACACTCGTTTAAAGCGACAGTTACACATCCTGCACACTCTTCTGAGCGTGTTATTCAAGGAACATGGCACACTACATCGACGGACAAGTCATCTGGCGCCACGTTTCACGACGTCACGACTCCCAAGGAAGAAGTCACTGTCACACGAGTCGAAGAACAAGGTGAATGGGAGAGCAGACGCTTGTGGTATGGTGTTGCCAAGGGTATCAGGGAAGGTGACTTCGAGACTGCCGCAAAAGAGAAGAGCAGAATTGAGGTAGGGTTCCATCACTGCTACTCCAAGGTGTAGTAACGATATCCGGTTTTAGAATGAACAAAGGCAAAGACGACGAGATGAAGTTGCCGCTGGGACCACATGGGCTCTGAAACATTTCGAGCACATTGACAATGACCCTACTTGTTAGTTTGTTGACACTTTCATTCTTTGTCTCACTGACCCTCCTTAGACGAGCGTCTCGCAGCGCTGTTCTCTGGAAATCCAGCCACGGAGGACGCCTACGTTTACTTGAACAATGGTCCATTAGCATAGAGTCACGATATCCTTGTGCCATCTCAACCATCGGAGGATACATTGACTGCAGCACGCACTGTTAGACGTCTGCAGGCGACTTTTGCTTAGCCTTACTGTTCCTCTATTTCCCCGTATTCAACGAACAAGAATTAATTTGTTCTTTCACTGCGCATTGAACTCCCGAAATGCACGGACATCTACTCATCAATGGTGCCGTTGCATGCTGCGTCCGCTCTTTCAATTCTGCGACTACCTTTGCCAGTCCGCCAACGTGCATTGGCAACCTCGACATGATCGAGTCTCTTTCGCAGAACTATGGGGACGTATTTGGCTCCCCTTCTATATGTACCTCCACCCAGGGGCACACCAAGCACTGGAGGCTCCTTGTTCGCTAGCAGTGGGATTGTTGACGTCGTCAGTCCTGTCGTACTGAATGGGAAGTACTGGGGAGGCGGTGGATGATATCGAGCGGTAGCTGCTAGGAAATGGGCCTCGAGGGCGGTATGGATGAGCGAACGCTGGTGTACAGAATGCAGCTGATGATACAGGTCGCCCTTGGTCCTTGCTTCCTCGTCTCCACTATTATCATCACCAGTTTGCCACCGTACGTCCGAGTCTGCAAATGCGCAATCCCAAAGCATGAGGGGCAGCGCATCTGCCATTTGGTATTCCGGTCGACGGTCGACGGTGGGGAGAGGTGCATCAGTGGGGAAGGGGGAACGCTCGGACCCGTTGACGTTCATCAGCGTGGGCACGATCGACGGGGATTCGAGGCCCGCACCGACGAGAAACAAGACAGCCATGATATGCCGCACTTGGTGATACAGAAACGCAGAACCGACGAGGTCCAAGACATTCACGGCGTTCTCTCCTTGCCCCGAGACAAGAGTAATGTCGGCTTTCATGATCCGACGACGAAAGTCGGTGATCTGCTTCGCTGGGTCTAGTTTGGACAGATTACGAAAATCATGTTCACCGAGAAGGGCGGTGGCAGCGTGTTGCATGAGGGCGATGTCGAGGTCGTGCGCGGTGAAAAAGTATTTGTAATGTCGATGTTTGCAGTTGAACCGGGCGGAAAAGTCAGGGGATACAGGGGACCAGGCGAGTACGCGGATAGTTGGCGGGAGCACGCGGTTGAGGATGGAAACATAATGCAGCTCCTCGGTGCGCGGAGGTGGGACAGACGAGTTCGAAGGAGGTTCGTCTATGAGGTCAAACGACGGGAATTCCGGAAATACTTGGTCGATGTCTGGCGTTGCATCGGGTATAGTATCCAGTCCTGCGGTTGATGAACTTGCGTCCAATGAAGGTACGTCTGGTTTCGCGCTGTTAACGGGGAGCGCGCTCCTCACCCAGAGCGAGATGACTTGTCCAGCAGCGCTCACACCTACGTCGGTCCTCCCACACTTCTCCCACCCACATCCGTCCAAACCAGCCTCCGCATCTACCAATCGCGCCTTTGCGAATGCCTGGAAGAGTACCTCCTCGACAGTTGGCAATGGGGTAGGGTCGATCTGATACGCCAGACCATTATACTCCCATCCTGAATAACAAAACTTGACCGCGATCTTGCGAACGGGATGGTCTTTGAAATGGAACGGACGTCCACCAGTACCTGGAGAGACGCCACGCTTCGGACGCTTGTGAAAATGAGGACCTGCTTTGACGCATAACTCAAGCTCGGTGAGACGCGCGATGAGCTCTTCCTTTGACCAGGTTTCATAGTTGGGTGACATGACTGGTATATGGGCCTTTGATGGCAAGTAGTGGTATCGAAAAGAAAATCTTCCGAATCGCATGGCCGAATTGAGTCAGGTTCACCGTTCGACCAGTCACGCCATCGACCACCTCAATGGATGAACCTTGCATTCAACTTGGTTACGGATCGGTGAGCAGTTGAAAAAAAAAAGTGTACGGTATAGTTTACGCAGACGACACGAGGAATTCAGTCTTCCGAGTGGATCGATGCGGCTGGCACACACTGGAGTCTGGCAGGTACCATACAATCCTGAATTGTCACTACGCCCCTTCAAACCGCGCATCCGTTTTTGGCGCCTTTCAAAAGTTCGGATACTTCGTTCTAGGAAGTGTTTGCACACATCCAGACCCCCGTACTTATCCGGGTACTTCCTAGAACGTCTGGCTCGAGACTACTAGTACTTAGGACCCGCCTTCAAGTTGGAATGGGCTTTGCTGGTCCTGTTTTTGGCAGCCCAGACAAGGGACGGTAAGCAACGCCCTCCCCACCAATCAGACACCCCAGATCCGCGGTAGAGAGTCGTCAAGTGATAACGTTACATACCGCCTTTGCAAACACGTCCAATTCGGATCCCTCAATCAGTCAAACCAACTTCCTCAAAACGACTCTGAAGACGTTCCAAACCACAAGATTGACGGCATTTCTATTCAAATACACGATAGACCGTATTTACCGTTCCACAGATCCGGGCAGGGCCCTTCGAAAGGCACCCCTATGTGCACAGGTACTCGGTACTAGTTGATGGGCCAATGGCAAAAAAACGATCAACCAAACATTGAGTCCGATTCGTGGTACAAACTGTAACCAATGATTAAGACCAATGTCAATCTATTTCTACACAGGAACCTGCGATGAGTTTCCTTCTGTGAGTGAGTAAACTTGAACATTCATTTCACCCTTTCGCTCACCAGGGGCAGTAGTAACCTCACGTAACCCCCTGAGAGCTTCCGAAGTACACTTTGTCATAGTACTTACATATAAGTATGATGCTCAGGCTGGCTACTCGATGCCGCCTCGTAAGTTTCCCATCGTACCGCAAGGTTGTTTCCGTCTGCCATGAGCACAGCTCCATTTCAATTGATATGGGGTCCTGGTTTGATAGGTATGAAAGGAGGCACTAGAGCATTCATGGTTGAAGATTAATTGCCTCTGCAGGTTTGACGGTCGGAGCAACGTATGTCGATCCACCCAGTCATGATTAGTTCGTGTGCATGATTGACTTCATGCTAGCTTGTACGGGGTTGGAATTGGTCAATTCATATTCTACGTGCGAGCGTTTCCATGCGACATGGTCCAACTAAAGGTACTGGTGAGCATTTTCAGATGAACACAGGTTCTAGTGCTCCTTTATTCAGACAATCCCCATATGCAGGTGCTCGTTGTTTTGTGCGTTCGCCCTTGCATATTTTGTCATCGACTGACATTGGACCAGCGTCCTCGACAATGCCCAGACGCTTGCGATAGTAGGGGTTTATCGCCACCTTTTGATCGAGTGTCGGTTAAATGCCTCGCCAAATTGTGCGATCTATCTTCCTCCGTAAGTCACTGGACAAAGAAATTTTGTTCTTTGAGCTGATGCTGCTGCTGCTGCTGCTCGCACTAGATTATTGATTGTAAGTGGCTCATTTATCTGATTTGGGAGATACATACGTACTGAGTGCCCAAACAATTATAGTTCGGTATTTTTATGGTAGTAAGTGGTACGCGGCTCCACCAAGGGTTTCGTGAATGATACTGTTCAAGTACTGCATCACCTTTATAGTCCAAAGGTACCCCTATACATACAATTTCAACTGACATCATTTTCTGATGTCGTGATAGTTTCTATGCTCATCGAGTCTGGATAAGTAAGTGGTCACGGGGTTCCCTCTCATCGCTGTTAACTTCTACTTACAGTCAGTGGTCAGAATCGAATAATCACATCTGCCGTGGTATGATCTGCAAGTTAGACGCTCTTCGCTGAGATTGGCTGAATTCAAAGTGACAGTCCCTGCTCGCCCTTGCTCAGCTGCGTAAGCAATCAAATAAAATCTCTGATCCACTTGACTCAGTTATAAACAGTGCTTGGGATCTGTTTGTCTCTTCATTTCTTTCGTCAACTACTTGTCTTGACTGGTATGATTGGCAACACTGCAGTGTGTACAGCAGGGCTGTGAGTGGCTAAGTAGCATTACAAATTCCCCCGGACTTTTCATTAATGGTTTTGCAGAATCCGCATGCCGACATTCCGAGTTCTATTCACCATTAAGGTACAGTGTCATGAGACTGCAGTCTGCGGGTGGTAGACTCACAACATGGCCATTAGTTTTCGCCATTGGCCGCAGTAGCGAGCGCTGTCTGCGATGCCATCATCACAGTTTCTATCATTTATTACCTGCGGCCAACGAGGACGGGTATAAATAGGTACTTCCCTCCCCTTATTGCATGTGTAGGGTCTTATCCAACCTTTAACAGGCGAGGTAACTATATCAAGAAACTGAACGTTGTCTTCGTTCAGATGGGACTGTTCTCCTTGTAAGTTTGTGTCTGAGTGCTGTGTTGCAATCCTTCTTTCTTGCCATGCAGCATAAATGCATCAGCAGTGGTGGTCTTGGTAAGCACTTTGCCAGGAAACCTGTTAAATCGGAATTGATGTAATTCCCAAGTACTACATACAGAATCATGGAGTGTCTCAGTTTCTAACTGCGGCTCCGGGTATCATACTTAGCAAGAGTAAGGTCGTGGTCGTTCCACACAATTCTCTCACCAGGCTAATCGATCATCCATCAATAGCATATGTGAACTCCATGCTCAGCGTGTAAGTAGATCTGATCCAGGCAATGTTGATGCGTACAACCAAAGATTTCAGGCTGAATGCACGCAAGGCAATCCGGGAAGAACAGGAAACTCGAGCTCAACGTTCCATAGAGATTCCAACGATCCCTACTATTTAGTGATGTCGGTGGCCATGGCATACGAGTGCTCTACCAGATTTACATACTCGGGATGGACTTGGTGGTGTGAATGTATAATATATTATAGTAAAGGGTCCATAACTTCGTCAGGTTCCTGATCATGGTTAATGGATCTTGCAAGTTGCAGCCCACTGTAAGTAATTGATCTCGTCTTGAACTAGTAATCCGACCCGCAAGTTGTTGACGTGTGTTGAAAACGCAAGGTAATGACAAACAAATACAAAATCGCCTTTACTCCGAGTCGTTCTGCACCACGTGCAATAGGTCTAGGATTAACAAACATTCATCCAATCTTCATCCCGTCAACTGAAGAGCACGGATCTACTGGAGTCTCGCGTCTCTGTCTCAAATGCCCACCTCTGATCGTGCAAGACCACCCAGTCCACGTAAGTCCACAGAGTCCAGTATCTTTTGATGTTCACGTTGGCGGTTGTTGCAGCGAGGTTGAAAAGCACCGATTTACCCGAAGATATCGACGGTCAGTCAGCCGAACCGGATCTGTTTCTCAGCGGACATCCTATTTTACCGGAGGACATGGGTACGTGGACCTTTGTGGCACGACTAATTGAGTGGCTTTACAACTTCATCTTCAGACATCGCTGATCTGACACAGGCACAGCTCTATGAAATGAATCAAGTAGGTATACTCGTTCAGTCACATCGGCTTTACCCATGACTGCTCTCTACAGAGGCTCCTGGAGGAAAGCATGGATTCGGAGCGTCCTCTGGTCTCTCCGCCTGAAGCCACCTCTGTCCTGCGAGATGAATACTCCAATTCACCCGATTTTCTGGCTCAGATAGATACCCTGATCAATCGAGGGTATCGGATCATAATTCGTGCCAAAGGTTGGTGTTGCATCCTTATCTGAGACGCGATCAGATATCTCACTCTACCTTTCTTTAGGCGATGGTGATTGTTTCTATCGAGGTGACTCTACTCTATCCATTGTGATCCTACTTTTGATGCATTTCAGTTCATTAGCGTTGGCATTTGCCTACCTTGATCGTCTTATAAGGTCCCCGGGGCATAATAAAGAAGACCGGTTAGCTATGACCAGGGATATGCTCGCGAACGCTGGTTTCGACGATTGTGTCTATGGGCAACCTTATGAGATCCTCCAAAGCTTGGTTCAACCTTATCGTGCAAGTCGTACCACTGCAAAGGAAGAGCTTTGGCAAAGTTTTACGGACCCGCCCAGTACGTTCGCAGTCGAGGTGTGGTATTTGCCTGTCTCACCCGTCCCCCTAGCGTCCAACTACATCGTGATGTACATGCGTCTGCTGACTTCTGCCCAGATGCGTATCGACGAACAATTTGCAGACTTTCTTTTCGATCCCGAGTCACAAATGCAAACCTCCGTCGACGATTTCTGCAGGCGATTCGTGGAGCCCCTTGGAAAAGAGGCAGGTGAGTGTACATACGTGTCTTTTGGCGACGGACTACTACATCTCGAAAAAAAGACCACGTCCAGGTGGCTGCCCTCGCTCAAGCGTTGAACGTTCATGTCAAGGTTGCTTACCTGGATGGGCGCGCTGCAGATGGCCAGGTCAACTTTGTCGATTTTTCAGAGAACGCGTCGGGTGGTGCTGAGCCATTAGTCTTACTATACCGGTGAGCAATCGTGGTGTCGATTCCGATCGGCGTCGTTGACATTCCGTTGGCTAGACCTGGTCACTATGATATCTTACAGAAGAACGTTTGAAAGATTGATCAAGGTCCAGTGCGGAGGACTATAAATATATTCACAACATATTCCATGTAAAATATGCATACCCGGAATGTACTGGCGGTTACGATGTGGTCCCACACCAAGCAATGGTGTCCGAGTCAGGGGCTTGATATCGCCGATCGTAAGCTAGTCTGATAAGGAGAAATATACAGAGCGACCGCAAACTCACTTTTGCAAACCCGGGGCTGCGGTCAGAGACTGGGTCTCCGTGATCCTGTATTCGGGATTTCGGATTACACTTTCGCTACTAGCAGACTTTGGTATCATAAGGGAGGAGTTCACCCAACATGGACTTTGACAAATGTTGGGTTCCAATCAAACACTCCCAAACAAGAGCTTCTGGCGGATCTGTTCTGTGTGTGTATTGCACATACGGGTACGTCAATACACACTTACACTTAATCCACTGCAGACCGTGGTGAAGTTCGCGGCGCGAGAAACACGAAATGTCGACTGCAATCGCTTGAATGATTCGAGCACATACGCTAGAAGCCTTGCAAGCAGGGTAGTCTCTCCTTCTAACAGCATCACACCTAACCTTAAGAATAATGTCGTGCATGTTCATCGAGTTTACCAAGTATTTCTTGTTGCTCCTCGATAGATTTCCTCGCGCTGAGAGACGGTAAATAGCTTGCTAGAGAGTCAACCAAGACTCACAAGGACTGGGCGAATACAGGCACATGTGACGGGTCCTTGATGTATCCCAGTTCGATCAAGGCCCTTTGACGAGACGCGAGCCTGGAGGCACACACACATGTCCATGAATGACGCATCAAGAACCCAGAGAACCACCAACTCACTGTTCCGTTGGCGTGAGTGGCGCCTTGTGATGTTTGCGCTTCGGAGGCCACTCCATTTCCGGCGTCTTTGACCGTTTAGTCTTGATCTCCGCTCCAGCCTCCTTGGATTTTCTTGCGGCGGCTTTGCGTCGCTTATGCTCCTGAAGCAAGTTGAGCGTTCTGAATGAGCTTTGCCAAGTATTCTCTACCTTGAGCGCGTTCCGGGATCGCTCCTCCTCGATCCGACTGGGAAGTAACACCGCATCGTTACGATGACTGTACTTCACGCCAATTGCACCTAGCGTCTTTTGTATATCATTCTCCCCGAGAACTTCGGGAGGGTCTGACGCAAATGGCTCGTCATGCTTTCGCATGAGCAAATAGACTATTCACTCACCATCGTCAAAGAGCAGAGCTGTCAGCCCTCGCAGATCTGCCTGTAAGAGATATCAATGCCCGGGAGTCAAGTGATGAGGATATTGTATCCACCTCTTCCTTCCCCCCCTTTTGGTCTGCTTCCTGCACCCAGTCATCCTTGGCCGTTGATCGTCGCCTAGATTTCCCTCCGAGATGCGCCAGGGCCCAATCAAGTTCAACCATGGATGCTTTTTCGATCTGATGTCAAATTTCTAAGTCCAGCTGCCATGATCGAGGACCCAACCCCCTAAGCTTACCGTGAGTTTGGTAGCAAGAGTATTCTCGTGAAGTTTGAATATGTTCTTCGCACCGAAAAGCTCGCCTTGTCTACTGGTATCTCCTTGTACCCCCGAGAAATATCTGACAACACCATTCCTGTCATATTCAACTGTCAACTCTTCGGATACAAATCCTCACCTCGTTTGTACACTAGCTTGATAGCCAATAGCCATTTGCTGTTGTTTGTAAAGCTGCCGAGCATAAATTAACTCTTCAATTGAGCCTGCTCCCAAGAGTCGATAAACGTGGACGTCGCGGGTCTGACCGAAACGGTAGGCCCTATCCATAGCTTGTAGGTCATGGGCGGGGTCTACACGCGAATCCAGTGGTCAATGAGAGGTAGCATCAAGTGAAGTCAAGTGTACTTACTCCAGTTGGGGTCTGCACACCGTTATTCTCGTCAAAAAAGCAAACCAACAGTTCGTTGGCACTGACCAAAGATGACCACTTTGTTGGCACCGGTCAGGTTCAGACCAGTCCCCCCAGCCAGGGTAGAGATCAGGAATATGAAGATATCTGGTTCTTGATGAAACCTATCAATCATCGGCATCCCTGTATGGTGTGAGTTCCTCCAGTGCCGAACATGACGCTCTATTTCTTACTCTCGGGCTGGCTTGTAGATCCGTCTAGTTTCAGGAAACCGTAACCTGTACTGGCGTGAACAAACGGCGCCTCGACTTTTCATAAATAATTTGATCGCACCGCGGTTCTTGAGATGGAACTCTAACATGTCAAGCAGCTTGACTGATTTTGTAAAAATGAGAACCTTGTTCGATTGGTCCTTTCTCCAATCTTTGAGCAGTGTATCAAGAACCTGTGGTCCATTTCGTTAGATGGGCACACCTATCGAGAACCTTTACCACTCACAGTCCATTTCCCGCAGAAAGATGGCTGCATCATCGCTGTCCCGAATTTCGGGATGGATTCCCCTGCGAATGCAAACTCGGCAAGCTCGCGATGCCGGACGGTCTGTTGTGTAATGAGACTGTGAAACGTAACCAAATCCCTAGATCTCTCACCTGCTCTTGACTATCGGTAGGAGCTAAAACACTTATTAGCTGTGTGGTTACTTTACCTATAAAAGGCGTTACCTGGGAGGATTAGCGCCAAATGATTTGAGACTTTAATCAAAATTGACGTGAATTTCAGAATATCTCCCTTTCTAAAAGGATGACAACAATCTTTACGCCTTGGAAAAGTATAAGTGATCGTTGACCAGCCTTCTTCGTTACGAACGAACCGTTCCTTTGACCCACAATCGCAGAATTCGTCCTTCCGGACGATGTTCTGGACCGAGTCCATTCCAAGAATGCGCTTGTATACTTTGATTTGTTGCACCGTCAGAGGGCAGAAGACGACCTCGTCAATCTTCGTTGGTAGCTGTGGAATTTTTGTATGTCACAGGATACGGGATCGAGAGCGGAATTATTTACCTGATCCTTAATGATATCCTTAGTCCTAGAAGACTCGTTAAAGGGCCGATACGGTTTAATGATAGATAGCTTACCTTCGTTTGAAGAACCTGGGCAGTAACTTGTCCCTGACAATCTGTGCAACAGCCTACAGAGTATCAGTCGTACTGTTCAAACAATGGAAGACATCGCAACGTACCAACGCTTTGGTCCTCTCCTCTTCCTTCGCATTCGCCGATTGACCCACAGTCAACGGTTTGACAACGAATCCTTTCCATTGTTTCATCGACCCTAGCTGCCCGGGGTTCGTCCAGTCAAGAATTGTCCACAACTCATTGTAAGAATTCTGTATCGCTGTTCCTGTCAAGCCGAACCGTCTCATGCACGCAAACTGGTGGTACGCCTTGGTAATCTTGGACCGAGGGTTTTTGACACGGTGTGCTTCATCGACTATGATAACTGACCAGGGTAGTTCATCGAGTAGCATGATATCCTTGCGCGCGAGGTCAAACGAAGTGATTACTGCGAGGATGCTAGTGAGCCTTCTTCGAAAGTCAAACTGAAAGCCTACACCAACCTACGTCTAGCCGTCCCATCTTGAAATCTGTGAGGACCTCCTCTCGGCGCGTCGGCGAGCCAGTATAAGAACCAACTTCAAAATAACCCCACTGATAGCTTGCCAATTGACCGGAGTTGCTCTCGCGATAACCTAAGGGCACTCACCGTCTCAAACTCGCGCTCCCAGTTGGCGACCACCGTGGACGGTGCGATGATCAAGCAAGTCGGCCATACGGCGTTCGCGGGAGGAAGGGTTCGTTGCTCTTTCCATTCCACGCCATCTTGGAGCTTTGAGACATGGTTTCGTCTCCGGTCTACATCTCTCCGATCTCCGTGCTTCTTCATGATAGCAGAGAGGAATGATATCACCTGGATAGTCTTACCTACCATGTCATACCGTGATAAGCCGCAGGATGCTCCGATGTACGATATAATCAGTACTTACCCTAGAGTCAAAGTAGTGCGAAGGGAATCTCAGAGCTAGGATCAGAAGCAAGAAATTCGACATACAAGACCCATATCATCGCCTAGAAGTCCGCCTCGTCCTTCATCATACATGTCCCAGAAAAACTGTGCACCCTCGCGTTGGTATTCCCTTAAATAAGTGTTGATCGCAGCTGGTACCATGATACCCTTCTCGCGGTTTAGGACAAAAGGACCGAGGTATTTCTGGCCTTCGCAAAGCGGAAACCCTGGCCGAGGACTGAATGCCTGTAGAAGATGTATTCAATGCAAGGAAAACGACGTAGTACGGGGGCTGCAGACGGGATTGGCAATCATGTCCTCTTCATCTTCAGATTCCGTCTCGGAGTCTGATGGGACAAGGGAAACCACTTGGGCTGGAAGGATTCAATTCTCTGGTTCAACAGAGAACATCTGATTGCGTACCGGTGGAACGTGCGGTTTTCACAAGTTCATCTTCCTCTGATTCCGATTCGGTCTCAGAGTCATCTATAACGAATTGGCTCGAGAACTGAGGAAACTTTTTGTAGTTCATGACGTACCCTCTACGGGAGGTGTCTGCTTGCGCTTTGATGGGGGCATAACTCGAGGAGAGGGGGGTGACTTGCGTTTCAGTGTTTGTACAACCGGTTCTGCTTCCGACTCTGATTCCGTCTCGGAATCATCCACAACTGGGGTAACGCCGCCTGTATTAGGCGTTGCCTCTTTTGATTTTGAAAACACCGTCAATGTTCTAGAAATAACGGGTTCCTCCGCGTCGCTGTCCTTGTTTGAACCAACGTCTGATACCTCGTCATCTACTTCTGCAACTTCTTCATCTTCAGATGCAGAGTGTAGGTCCAAGTCATCGCCTGAATAAGTCTAAATCATACATGTCCGCGAGATCCGCAATACCGCATTTCCATACCGAAATACTGCAAAAGAGGATTCGTTTTTGGCCCTTCAGCACGACGACGGAACGGCTTTCCTGTACCATACAAAATGTCTATATACCATTTACACGTAAATGATGTACACTCACGAGAACTGGTCGAAGGATGAGTACCGATGAGGACATCACTCCGCCTCGTCCGGGACTTGCGGGGCGGTGACGCGTCCGACGATTCACGGCTACGTTTTAATTTCTTTTTTGTCTCGTAAATGAACGCCCCTGCATTGAATTCCGGGTCGGAATCCGGTTCTGCGTTACTTTAGTAGGCCAATGTCTCGTCAATCTTCGGATGTTTCGTTACCTAGGGGAGCAGGGATCGAGTCCAAAGTCCCTGTGCAGCAATATCGTCAATACATGGCGCAAGTGCGAGAGATGCGACCCAACTCTGTTGATATGCAGATGCTTTCGCCTTCTCCTTTCCGTGAGACATCGCGTAGCGAAGGCGAAGAGTCATCGGAGCAATTAATTCGCGTCTCAGTGGATCGCACGTGACAAAAGTCACCTGACTCAGCACATATTATGTCGATCGTAAAAGATACAATCATTTTCAGCGCAGCAAATACGGACAACATGTGGAACCAGGTGTACGAAGGACAACGATGGTGAGCAAACACATGAGAGCATAGAACCATTGAAAAGAGCAAGTTACAATCGAAGAGAAAAATATACGGCGTTAAGGAGGGTTGGTAGACACATGTCTCGCGGGGGGCGGAAGTTATTATACTGGGAACAGTGAAGGGAGGGGGCAAATCGTGATTAGGTTGCAACGAGGGAGAAGGGAAAGATGGGGTTGGATATGTACAGACATGTCACCGAATTTCGACGGTTAGTCGTCGTCGTCGTCGGCGACCTCTTCACCACTCTCTTTGGAGGTGGCCTTTGCCTATTAAGTGGAGAGGTGAGGTGAACTGGAGGGAAGAGCATAGGAGAAGCAGACTCACGCCAGCCAAGTTTGCTTTCTCCTCCTCAGCTCTTGCCTTATCCTTCGCAGCCATATCAAGATAAGGCTGAATGGAATATGAGCACACATGCAAAACAAAGCACGAACGTGTTTACCTTTTTCTCGTCTTCGTCGAGTTCCTTCCATTTGGCTCCGAGAAGTTTGCCGACCTCGCCTATGAACAGACTTTAGATGGATATCACACGGTGACGGAGACCCACTGACCGAACCCAGCATCAGGGTTCTCAGCCTTGATTCTCTCTCTCCAATCTTGGCTGAAGAACATATAAGCAGAAAGAGCTCGCTTTGGCCCCCCCTTAGCTTTGGCCTTAGTGCCTTTGGCAGTTTTGGCTTCGGATTTCTCAGCAGCCTTGCGCTGTTGACGAGTGTGAGTAACAACGTATGAAAAAAAAAGGTAAAGGAGGCATGAATTGAAGGAAAACATAGCATATATGTAGCTATATGGGTATTTGGTAGGCAAGGTGTGGTGAACGAACCTTGGGTTTAGCTTCCTTGGGCATCTAGAAGAGAAAAGACGAATTAGTAAACGATTCAACACGTCGTGAGCACGCGAAATGGTGTGCAAGTCAAGTGGAGTGTTGTGGGACACGATGCGCGTCGACGCGTCGGTGGCCAAACAAACACCGTACCAGCGCGGGCGTGACAGAGCACAACCTCGACGACTGGGAGCGACGAGGACAAAAAGGGTTGTCTGGCATCGCCAGGCATCGAGCAAGACGATCTATGAGTAGATAAAATAGAAAGGTGGGCCAACCTTTGTTGTATACTACAGTGAGGGGTGGTAGGGGAGTGATTGATTTAGGCGGGTGGTCCGCACAGTACAGCTATAGGCAAGGTTGGCTGAGGGCGTTTGGCGGGTGGGAGCCTCGTATAAGGGGACACCTGGGATTTTCCAACCGTGAGAATTTTGAGCACGGACTCGCTCACGTAAGCGCCGTTCAACAAGCTATCGTTCCCGGACATCTCCGGCGCGTCGACGCGTTGCACCGCGCGCGTTCTATCCATCTCTCGGCCGGCCTCTTCGGCCACGTCCCCGGGCGTAACCACTTCTCTTTGGGGGGTCTCCAAATTGACGTAGATCTCCCGAATATGACCCAAGGCCCAACACCACCATAGATATTGTGTCCCCATGTGTTCCCTGTATGTAATTATGGGCAGATCTACAATATACATAGATAGATGTGCGAAAGCAAGCTGGCTGTCTCTCTTAGTTGCGCAAAGACACTCTGGACTCAGAGCTTACCTCGAAAGCAGATAGAGTATGGAATGAGATACTAGCCATCGGAATCGAAATCAACGTCAGGCAGACACAACTGTCCCAGGCCCAAGTCAGGAAGTCGCGCCATTTTGACAAGCAGACTAAGTCCCTGGTCACCAGCACCTGAACCTGGGCTATTGAGGAGCTCCCAGGTGTAATCGTCTATTTCTTCTGCTACACGACCCCAAGTAGTCTTAATAGCGCCGGGGTGATTGAAAGATGCCATAATGAAGCAGAGTGGCGAACCTATGGTGTTGAATCGTCAATGCATCGCCCCATGGCTGGACGATCGCCTACATAAGCCAGATATCTCCTGTTCACGACCAAGATATGGTGATCGAGTCTCAGGGAAGAGCTTTGGCGTGTCCTGGATAAGGTCTGGAAGGACGTCGCCCATATTATACAAGCGACGACACGAAGGACAGA
This sequence comes from Baorangia bicolor, assembly GCA_038093395.1. Taxonomy (NCBI): domain Eukaryota; kingdom Fungi; phylum Basidiomycota; class Agaricomycetes; order Boletales; family Boletaceae; genus Baorangia; species Baorangia bicolor. Next base: position 15,395 of record JBBPSC010000625.1, read on the forward strand.
CACGACCGGTGGCCCGACTCTTGTTGTACCACAGGATCTGTATAGATATCGGTACCCGTGACCGACTTCAACAGACAGACGTACTATAGCTGTTTCCTCGGGTAGGACAGTGCATAGCATTTGTAGGATCTCTTCTTGAGCAAACTCTGCGCACAATGCATCATCCGAGGCGGGAGGCTGAGCAAAGTA
>JBBPSC010000626.1:0-15565 GCA_038093395.1 Baorangia bicolor
TTTGATGGGCAGCGTCAGGGGATGGGTTTGATATGAAGGTGCTATATTAATGTGCGGACGGTGATGGAGTTCATAAAGATGTGTACGTTTACCTATCGCGTCGTCGTTGTATATCGGTGGCAACCTTGTTCGGCATGCACAGTCCTTGTGATGCTGAGGCTTCACTTTGTTGCTTCGTGTTCCATTTTCTCCTAATCAGATTTGGATAGTGATTCTGCTGCGCCCGGATCAGACCGTGCTCCTGATCTCAATAAAGGACACCCTACGGAATCACGTCTTGTCTAATGATACGCCTGATCGGTAGCTCGGAGTCGCGCTTGGTCGATGGCTATAGCAATGAAACACATGCGCATGGAAGAAACGAGGCCAGTAATCGGAAGAACGGCATAAGCATGCTCACAGTGAACGGGATAGGTCTGGTGTGCGGGTTGGGCTGCGCATGGTACTGCAGTCGGTTGATAAGGTACATACCTTGTGCCACTAGACAGATTCCTTGAGGGGGTCGGATCTCGTTGTGATGCGATCACCACGAGGTAGCCTCGAGGCGTGTCGTGTTCAATCTGGAAAAACTCCTAACTTCACCTCGGAGGCGAGTACTAGTCGAGGGTTGCTCTGATCCTCGAACGCGTCTTGTTGAAAGCTTTTTACGATCCTAGTTTACTAAAGCCAAAAGAAAAACAACATCGGAGACGAGACCAATTCACTGTTTTATCTTGTCTAGCATGCGTGCGATTGCCACCGTCAGGTAACAAGGCACCCGCGGATTTCTAGGCAACACGCCTCCAGCATGTTCTTTTTGTTCCACAGAAAGGAATCCGCTACAGACAAAATCCAATGCAGCCGTACATCCACAAGGCACGTTCGTGGCCCGAACGACTCGGATACCGTGACGACTGGCAAGTTACCCGGGACGAGACAAATGGAAGACCGCACGGTAACCTCGTGAAGAAGCTTAATACCCCGCCTTGTCACCGTCAGACACTGCCCATCACCGGCTCCTCATCTACGCAAGGTTTACTTTGCATGTGAACTTCTTTGACTTCTTTTATTATCTTGTTCTTACCGCCTGCGCCTCTGGGTCAACTGTTTTTTTTTTTCTTCTGCTTGCATCTCATGCATTTACGCTCGTCGTTCTATCTCACCATCTTGACTCTAGTCTCGTTTCTTGCATTTCTGCCACAGGTTCGCGCACATGGTTACATCGCACAAGTAACCATTGATGGCACGGTATACGTCGGAAATGTACCCAACGCCCAACCAACCCCGTCCATTGTTCGCCAGATAAATGACATCTCGCCCGTCAAGGGTGCTTCCAATGCATACCTAAACTGCGGTCAGGACGCACAAAAAGCCGCTCTCGTTGCGAATGCGAACCCTGGAAGTCAACTACAGTTTTTGTGGAAAGATGGCGACGGCACCAACGTGAGTGTTTCATATCTTGTTCGGAGAGAGCATGGATCTGAAATGTCGCGTGCAGTGGCCACATAACATCGGTCCTCTCATGACGTACATGGCGTCCTGCGGGAACACGACGTGCGACCAGTACGACGCTACCAATGCCGAGTGGTTCAAGATCGAGGAAACCGGCCTCGAACCAGGTAACATTACCTGGTACCAGCAGAACATCAGTGCGTCATGTTCTTTATTTCATACCTTTATATAGTTTCTCACCACTTTCCATGTCCCCTGATCAGTGAACGGCAGTCCGGCAAACGTCACCATACCATCCACTCTGCAAAGCGGACAGTACCTCATCCGTCATGAGATCATCGCGCTCCATCTCGCTACCACACTCGGTGGTGCAGAGTTCTACCCGTCGTGTACGCAGGTAACACCGCACGTCCCACCCCTCTCCCGATCACATCTTTCAACGCCTTGTTCTTCATACAGGTCAATGTCGGCGGCTCGCAAGTTGGAGTGGCTTCAGCGAGCGAGGAGGTGACGTTCCCCGGAGGCTACTCGGACACCGACCCCGGGATCTATGATCCGACCGTCTTCGATACCCCGATTCAGTATACCTTCCCAGGCCCTCCCGTCGCCTCGTTCATCTCGGGGACGTCCACGTCCGGTTCGTCGTCGTCGTCGAGCGCGGGATCCACGAGCGGTACACCGACCTCAGGCTCGCCATCTGCTTCGCCGACGTCCACCTCGGCGGGTTCTGGGACGTGCACGCTTCGCCAGCAGACGTTGGCGGTGCATAAGCGGAGGAGTATATCGCGCGTTATGGCCGCATGGATCAAGTCGATTGGTTCGTGAACGTGGGTGTTGGACGGTAACTATTTATGCCTTGATATCTATATATGTACCGCGTGGCGACTGTGCACAGACGCCTCTGTGCGTCTCCGTCGTGTCCGGAGATGTAGGATTGCGCTGAGGTGGCGACGATGAGTGGCTGGAGTTTATAGACTTGTTGTACACTACGATCGCGCGTATGCAAATTGCAGAGTGCGTCCATTTTTATTTCCGCTGGCGAACGCCCACCATGAGCTCGAGCGCAACGCGGGATATGATGGACATTGAAACGAAACGATTTAATCTTTTTGAGAACACGATACTCGACTTCATCATAGCCACGATACACTCGCGTCATCCCCGAGGTCAATCTCCAAGTCGTACAACACGAGTTTCTCCGTGGAAGCGGTGTAATTCCACCCAGCTACTCGTTGCCCCTGCACCGCGACTGCGCCCGGTTTCGCCACACCTAAAATGGTGATCATGCACAACTTTGGTCGGACATCATACGTCCCGTTCGTCTCGATGGTGAGCACGCCGTCCGCGACTTGGAACGTCACCGTTCGGTTCGGCGTAGGAGGCGGACTGATCCCATCGTCGATATATGCGCTACCAAAAGCCGACCCTGTCCCATCCAGAGACACAAGAAGCGAATAAGGACCCGTCCTGGTCTCGGTGATCGTATACGCAGGCCGTTGGTGCAACAGCAACACCGAGTTGTCACGGATGTGTACGTTGATGTGGTTGATCGGCGCGTCGAGCGTGGTGTTGCCTCCCGAGGTCGCGTTCACGACGGCGTGGGTGTACCAGTCACGCCAGAGGACACGCCCGCGTCCGGGAAATACACCTGGTATCGAAGGTCAGTTGACAGTTTGGAATTCGGACTGGGATGGGTTGCATACCGTTGACCGTCGTTGCGCCCGGTGTCAGCACAGGCGTGACCAGAATATCCCTGCCAATTAACCACTGCCTATCGATGGCGAACAACTCGGGTTCGTCAGGGAACTCGTAGAATAGGGCCCTGACGGGTGGGAATCCCGCAGTAGAGGCGTGGGCGAAGAGGGTGTACTATCGCCAATGGGTCAGATGCAACATTTTTACCGACATGACGTGCATCACCTACCCAATAGGGAAGGAGGGAGTAGCGGATTGCGATGGCAGTACGCGATGCGTTCGCGACGCTGGGCCAGCGGTAGGGTTCCTGTGGGATCGCACCGTAGGTATTGTGATTCCTGTAAAATGGGGTAAACGCGGAAAGCTGCATCCAGCGATTGCACAGCTCCTCGTCAGTATTACCCACTAAAACATGGTGTGAAAAGTGTTTTCCACATGCTACCAAAGATGACACGTACGAAAGCCACAGGTATCTGCACCAACCATGGGGATCTGATAGATCTGGAATTGAAGAACGCCTTGAATGCTGAGGTACATGTATTGCCATTTACTATAGTTGTCGCCGAGCTGGCAAGGTTGAATCGTAGAAATGGAGTGACCCCAGATAGAATGTAACTCACCCAGTGACTGGTCCACTTTCCGGCGGAAGGGAACGTTGACCGACTGATCAAGAAGGGTCGTCGTTCTGGAAAGAGGCTCTGGAGGGCGAGATGTGTCGTTTTCTCCTCCATAATTCCATATATGTTGTGCACATCAAGCTCTACGTAGCCACCCTGGTGAGTGGCATTCGTCGCGAGTGTGTTGGTGGAGAGAGCCCCGATGGCTGCAATGCTGGTGAGCCTAATACGGTTCAGGAGCCTCATAGACGGAGTTACCATTATGGATTGCATAGGGTGGGCTGGTGATGTTAACACCAGCTTCCTGGCTAGCGCCTATGCCTCGCTTCGCGACAGTCGTCGTCGTCGAATTCGTTGTACACGAATTGGTCGATGTGCCATTGATCATCATGTTTCCACTCGAACCCCATATTGTCGCGTTATAACTGGTGAGAACCTGTAAAGCTTCCTTGTCAAGAAGGACGATAGACTATACCATTCAGGCCAATCCGTAATGACTCTTCCAGCCATGCTCATGGGTATTAACGCAGAGAAATTTGCCCCGGTTCCACTATATTCGCTTTTATCACCACAGCGTCTCCACGGCACAGACCACATACCAGGAGTAGCCGCAGAAGGAACTTGCTTCGTTCATATCAAGCCATATGCCTGAGAAGCCTACTCCAAGTTGGCTCCAGTTTGTCAGTGCCTCCGTCCAGAACGACTGAACGTTCGCGCTGAACCAGTCGGGAAACACCTGCAAGGCCTTGAGTTCAAGGACTATTGAACACAAGGTAATCGGACGCACAGTATACCCTGGCCATACTTCGCCTATGTAAAGTGAACCATCTGGATTCTTGACCCAAACGTCTCTGCAATAGATCAGAAGGTATGAAAGGAGTACTAGAAAAATAAACGCACTGCTCCACGCCCCTGGTGAATGGATCGTACTGAAAATATGGGATCGATATCAGCTTTCCCCAGGATAAACGAGAGACAAACCACGTCGGTCGAGTTATCGGTGACAGAGATCGCTGCATCCACGATTGGGATATCTGGGAAAGAACTTGAAAAACCGACGAATTCCAGCAAATCAATTCGTCACTTACAGTGTTGGTTGTGCGCGACCTGTGTGCGAGGCGTCTATCAGAACCCTATCGATGACCCTGGAATGTCACATACCAAGTCTTTCACAAACTTTCGGACTTCTTCCGGGGGGAAGCTCACAGGATCTGTGGTGAAATCTCGATATGTATGATACAAGTCGATATCAGTCCATTGCACTGTGAAGGCGATGAATATATGAAGCAAACCGATAATCACAACGGTTTACGGACCTTCTTGTGGAATATCGGCTGCGCGCATTTGCGCAACTACGTCCATCACCTCAAAAATATCGCTGTAGCCCCAGCTACAGAAAATCCATCCAATCGTGCAATTATATCACGACCGACGGGATGAAACGCACCGGCACAGATGAAATCCAAAGCCCCAGGCAGGTTGCCACATCGGATACCCAATAATAGCCCCGTATTGTGCTATGACATCAGAAGGAGTTGGTCCGGAGAAGAAATAGAAATCCAGGATGCCACCAATCATGCGGTATTCAATGAACGATATGCTCGAATTAGGGGGGGTCTGGAGAAATATATCCGCCCCTGACGAACTTGTGGCTCTTAAGCTTGCTAGTCGTGTCGCACTTCAATGTTGTTACATACCTAAGCAGCAATACGCCAGAGGATGACGACTTGTTGGTGGTTTCATTGAAACGGTGCTCGATGTAAATCGGATGTGTACCGTACCTGGATCCGGTGATTAGCCTGTGTTGAAACAACTGTCAAGCAAGCACGAACATGTTTTGGTCAATAGGATCCTCGATGTCCCGGTTCCAGTTTGTCTGAATGGTGCCAGTGCCGCCATTGACGCCTATGTCACGTCTGAATCCGCTGCTTGCAATCACCTCTCCGAGTCCATATATGTTGGTACCATAAGGAAGTGCGGACGCCACCTAAGATGGGGGAATGATTGAATTCTGTCGCATGTGCGTAGTGCATATAGATCTTACCTGGAGGTATTGGTCCTCAAATACGAGAGGAAACGCGTCAAAAGCCGTGCTGGGATCTGACGCGTTAAGCGGTGCTATGGGTGTTGGAGGTAACGAGGACATTCTAGTGTCGAACAGCGGCATCGCATCTGGTTCGGACCGACGCGTGATCCAGAACGCAAAGGGAGATGAATCATAGTTGAACAGTAGATCGGATGTACTCGTGTACGACTCTGCCGGCGCAGAGGGCCTGTTTACGATTGATTCTGGGATGGTAAACTGCTGTTCAGCAGTGTCAAAGATTTTGACATGGAGCCTGTCACCGGTGAGCCGGTACTGATACAGAGATATGTAGGAGACGAGAGGCCCACGTAGTTGATGATTGGTAGATGACTTTTATTGTCAGTTCTGCAATGTCTTGACCGAACGCATTGCAGCTAGGTCCAGCCAGAGTAAGCTGGGCGGTCAAGCCGTCGCCAGATTCGATTAACGAGTCCAAAGCATAACCTAGCAAATCCCAGTTACATAACGTATGTGCCCTGTGCATTCATGACAGGCACAACACACCTGGACAGTTTGTCACGTTCATGGAATACGCTGCAGGATAAGAATCATCTGTAAGACCAGGCATTTCTGATGCGGGTCAGGAAAAACAAACCACTGGCCCATGACACCAAAGCACTACCCAAAATTCCATACAACCCAAACTGTATGGAGAGCATCGTGGCAACTTGTAAAGGGCAGTCTGGGGTTGGTCGGCTTTTATACTACATCAGAATGCATGAGATGGATTTCGTAAAGACGCACGGTCCGCGGGTTGAATGCGCCTGGGTGTTCGAGCGACTGAGTTCTTGAAACTTGAGTCAGCTGAGCTGGCACTTGACGTACCACAACCTCATGCTCCTCGGCCCATGGAGGTCATCGCAGTGACCTAGTAGGCACGAGTCCAAACTCGGACCACTTTACTACGTGGGCGAGACTCCAACCTGATTGCCAGCAAAACGTCCACCGCGGCGTCGTGGTGTCGTCAAGCCAATCCCCGGTAGTAAACAGCGTTTCAACTTCGATCCACTGGCACGGTCGACCTTGAACCGACGCATTCTTTACTCGTTGGTGGGTCCTTTACCCCCCTCCCTTCAAGAACCAGGCGCGACACAATCGCGTTCTTGGCCCTATACACGCGTCCCATCGAACGAAAAGCGCTCGGCTCGAATAAAGGAAAGCCTAATCGAATTGTAATACCCGTTCGAACAAGTCTTCCAGACTGAGGTGGGTCCGCGGTATAGGATCGAGATTGATATTGAGAATTGGCACCTCGCGTTGACCTCTGGAATCCTTCAGAACTCGCCGGACGGCGTCACAGATGGTGGTCGCGCATATTACGGGTATGATCACAATGAATCCATGTGTTCTTCACCCGAACTAGCTTAGTCAATGTGAAGTGCGGCGAAAGTGAATGTCAGGGACATTTGTATGGTGGGTGGCAACCCAAACAGGCATCTGAAGAATAATAATGGGTGAGTGGGCTCCTAGTCCGAGGTCGGCTTGCATGCGTTCTTCTTCTGTTTTGGGGTACTTTGTGCGCTGGGGTGTTTCATGGAACGATCAGCAACTCTCACTGATAACCCAGCATCTGCGAAGATGCACCACCAACGCCAAACTCCTCGAAATCCGCTGCGACCACCGTTTGCTATTCAATACAGCAATATAAAATTTACAACGAATTCTTAGAGCCCCGCAATACTGAACAATCTATGCGTTGTTCTGAAAGCAAACAGACCTGTGATCACGCTCCAATCACGCTCCCCCCTCGCCCGATCCCTCCCTCACGGTTCAGCGGTTCGTTCGAGAACCACGGCACGTTGCCGATCGGTGGCTCTGTTATCATGGCTCGTGGGCAAGCAGACGACAGGTGCCTTTCTCCAGTAGGTCGCCCTCGCCATAGGTGGCGTGGGTTTCGTTTTCTTTAGATGGGATCACTTTCGGTGTTACTCACAAACGAGGTGACGAGCGAACGTCCGTGCGGTGTCCGTTTTAGCTGACACTCACACATCTTGTGGTCTGAAGCACAAACAGTTTTATTTTTGCGGTCAATGATAGACGGGACCGTGGTGAAACAAGGCGAACGACTTTACATAGAACAAGCTTGTCTCATAACCTCTGGTCAGGTCGATCTGAAACATTCCATTAGATGAATCATGATATACTTGGAAACACATCTAGCATCCTCGTCGTTTGACGGCTTAAAAGAACTCGAAGCTACAGCTAAACGCCATAATGGCGTCGACTTCCAAGGCTGAAGGAATGAATTCCGATATACAGATCCATGTAAATAAAATAGTAACATCCTGTCTATTCCGTGTGATGTTCCACAGACATGCAAGGCAATACGACTGACCCTACACACATATATACGAAGATGGGTCTGTCGTGGCAAACATATGAGCATGCAACTTCATCTCAGACAGACAAGACGCACATATTTAGAGAGTCAGGCCAATGATAACGGCCAAGTCGTTCAAATCGAGGTCAGAAATGACGGAGTCAACGGGTGCCAACAGGGGCGAAAGGGAAGCGGCGAGGCCGTCGACAAGAGGGACAACAGCACCAACGAGGCTGGTTACAGTGCTACCAAGGTCAGCGAGGACGTCCTCGACATCGGCAACAATGTCGCCGCCTTTGGCCTTGGTGACGTTGAGAACGTTGCCAGCAGCAACGAGGGCCAACTACAACGCAAGTCAAGCTTAGGGTAATAGTAATCATGCATCGAGACACACTTTAACGTCGTCGCCAACAATGCTGGCAACTTGAGAGACGGTCAACTCAGCATTACCGGCAACTGTGTCAACTGGAGCCAAAATAATGCTAGCTTCCAGGCCAACGAGAGCCTCAAGCTGAGGAACGGCTGCAACAATGGGAGCCTTGATCGAAGCAACAATGTCGGTGATTTGGGTGATCGTGCAGTTGGAGGGAACGAGGTAAGCTGTCAAAGCACGTCAGAAGTGGATCATATCGGCGCTGGTTCAACGTACTCAATTGCTCAGTGTAGGGTTGGATTTCAGTCAGAATGTTGTTGAAGACGACAGCGACGGAAAGTGTGGCTGCACGATCGTGAACGTCGGAAACTCCAGATTGAATGGACTTGACAGCGTCGGTGATCTTGGAGTCGACATCGCGGACGTGAACGGCCTCTGTGACAGAGTTGACCTTACCAACTGAAGGAATGGCTCCAGCGGGATGAGGAACCGAAGGAAGGCTGGTGGGGAGGGCAGCCAACGATACGCTGGCAGGGAGGCTGGCTGGTAGGCCAACGGGAGCAGCACTGCTGAGGGTAGCTAATGCGGCAGCGATTAAAGCAGAAGCAAAGGAGTGCATTTTTGAAAGGAGTGTCGGGGTGTCTGGTGAGACAGTGGGGTGTTTGGGTGGGCGAAGTGACAAAAGATGACAAGAAGTCAATGAGGAGCATCAACTAGTGGATGGGATTATATAGCTTCGGAATCTCGGGGGGTCAAGCATTGCCAATGTTTTTTGTTTTTCTGTTTTTCTGTTTTTCCTGAGCGTCAAGCTTCCGGAACCAGATGCGATGACGTGAACCCAATATATAGACAAGGTTTTCTTGACAGTTCGTTACTTACTTTGTCCGAGTGGTGGGATCGGAACACACGGTGTGGAGCAAGACATACATTACTCCCGGTTGGAAAGAATGTAATCGGTGAGGTCCGTGTAGTGTTGTTGGCCAACATAAACGTCACCCTGGCGGGTCATGGATACTGTGAGATCTATTAATAAGATGCCGCCTCTTAATCTTCTTCGACGCAGGTAAGTGACTTACTATCCGTTCAATAAGTTGTGCAAAGAACCTTGACGAGTACGGAGTCACGTCGTTTCGCCTGACATGATTACCGCGCCGAGTGATCGAGCCAACCTATCGGGGCACTTTTTCATCACGGACATCCGCCGCTGAGAGACATTAATGCAAGTAGCAACCATGGGAAGACATGCCAGTGGGATATGGCGTGCCGCTCGTAAGCGCTGTTGCTGGGACGGTCGAATTTTCCGTGAGAAATAAGCCAAGGGCGAATATAGGCCACCACGACTGTACTCACCGACCCATGGAAGTAGTATCTATGTATCGGAATGCACGGCGATCTGGCAGACACCCTCCACGGATCGAAATGCTAGACGTCGCTTCCGACGACGTTGTCAACGGCAGCCGCTATCAGCTGTCACCCTTTCTGATCGAACGCATTATCTAGACACCGACTCGGAGGTCTATACCTACTGTACACCGCGTCCAGAAGCGAGTCCATTGCAGGCAAGAGATACATACCTGGAAAGGTTCGCTCGATGAACGCCAGGCGGGAGGACCAAGCGATTCATGCAGATCCAGGTTGAGCTAGAGGTTAGTTGATGGAATCATACTTGGCTGACTGACAAATGGAAGAATGATAATTCAAGTGTTGGCAGTCACTGTGTCAACGCCAGTCTCATAAATTCATTTCCATTGCAGTAAAGGGTAAACATGCGCAAACACGTGCATCCTCCGCCCGCCAAGTAACGTCGCGCCGTCAGCCAAGTCCAGGCATGTCAAAGTATATCCCATCGCTTGAGAACTTCGCAAAGGTCTGTCAGTCATCTCCCACAAACGAAACACCCATTCTAGATCCAACTTATAGGGCGCCGTCGCGACCGCGGCCGGTGTGACCACCATAGGTTCGTATGACGCCCAAATCCGAGCTTAACCGCCTTAAACGATGTTGTCTGAATCTGTTCAATACAGGATGTGGTCTGCTGTACTATGGTCAAAACTACCTCATATACCCCTCCGCTTTCCCTCCCGGTTCTCGTACAGGTCCGTCGTTTCCTTCTCCAAACTCTAGTACAGCTCGCCTAATTCTGCCCAGATGTTGAAGTTCCAACCAAGTACGGATTAGTTTACGAGGACCTCACTTTGCGCACCGAGGATGGAATCACACTGCGCTCTTACCTGCTCATGCAGCGGAAGGAGATTTCCCACACCCATGCATTGCAAGTAGATTGGAACGAAGACCAATCCAATGAAGACGTACGCCTCCTCAACCTTACCTTCGCACTCGTCACGCTTATTGTCCAATGCGGGATAGTTTGCGGCAACGCGACCTACCGTCATAATGTTCCATGGCAATGGCGGTAATCATGGCCACCGGATACCATTGGCTAGAATATTTTTTGTCAAGATGCGCTGCAACGTGCTTATGTTATCTTACCGGGGGTGTGTATCTACGGTCGCGTAAGGTGGTTCCACTCTCATTCTTTTTCTTTGCAGTTACGGCCATTCCGAGGGTTCACCCTCAGAGGCTGGTAGGACACCGACAGCTCCAGAATAGCTTGAGGTGATTAACTCTCACTCCACTAGGTCTATGTATAGACGCGCAAACCGCCCTGGATTATGTTACATCCCATCCTTACCTCCAGAAAACCGCCGTGGTGGGTTCACCCTCAGTTTCCGGTGCTTCAGTGAGGTTTACAAGACCCCTGCTAGATCTTATACGGCCAGTCAATCGGAGGTGCGGTAGCCATTCACCTTGCCAGCCGAAATCCATCCAAGGTCTGTTTTCCCATCTATTTAATGTGTCTGACACTCAGAGTTGCCTTTTCTTCAACAGATTACCGCGCTTATTCTTGAGAATACGTTCACAAACCTTCCACGACTGGTTCCGCATGCCCTTCCTCTTCTTTCACCATTGACGTTCTTGTGTCACCAAAAATGGGACTCTGCGTCAAAGATACCGTTCATCCCTAAGAGTACACCAATTCTAATGCTGAGCGGTGTTCAGGACGAGGTCGTTCCGCGCGAGCATATGCAAGAACTATGGGAGATAATCACCCGACGGCAAGGCACCAAGGTTCGAACTAATCGTGAGCCCAAGGCAAATGCATCGGAAGTTGGAAGTGGCAAGTCCAAGTTTGTTGAATTCCCGGGAGGATCCCACAGTATGTCTGTTTAATATCCCTCGACTTTTTTCAGCTTAGTTTATTTCCAGATGATACCTGTGTCCAACAAGGGTATTGGATAGAAGTTGCAGAGTTTGTGACAAGTCTTTCACGACCTTGATCTGATGACCTTCCGGGCACCCGTTCCTAGACCTGCACCTTCTTCCTGTGACTGTTTCAACCGGACTCTGTAGTAGCACGCAATATCGGATCACCACCAGACCCTTTTTACTGGTTTTACAAACGTAGGATCAACCAAGTACGATAGCAAGTGTTGGACACGACAAACGTCACGTCCTACCCTTCATACCGATAGGCGACCATAGCCTCTATCCGGTGCACATCGGTACTGAAGTTGCGTAACTTGACTTGTTGACTCTTGCTTGCCTCGATCGCAAGCGGATCCGTGTCTACCCACTCGTCAGCGGGTACATCAGCAGAGTCATGAGTGTAGGCCAATATGTTGAAGACGGTAGGATCGTCAATGATCGGGAGGAAAGTCACCGTGGAGACGATTTGTTTTAGGATGTAGCGAATCTCTGCCTGGATCTCTGATTCAGGTTTTGGGGGTGGCCTAAGGCATAGTTGAATTACGAAACGCGCGCATATACGGAGCATATACGTACGGTTCTGCGGAGTCTGCAGAAGGCTCGACGAGATTGATGTCGAACACCCATCTCTCGAGAGGTAACCGGGTGTCCTTTGAGATGATCGCAAGGACCAGCTGCGTGACAGACCCAGTCAACAGCCATTCTGTATGCAGGTGAGCCATCGCCAAAGGGTCTGTTCATCCGACGCACTGTTGACCTGTTTCAGGATCCTTGGGGTAGCGTCAGTCGCGATGCATCACTGAGAACATCAGACCTACCGATCGAGGTAGTTTTCCAGCGCGAGGTCCTGTGTGACGAGAACGGTCTGACCGTATTTCTTGACCATGTGAAAGTCGTCTGAAGGGTATACGCCCCTCTGGAACAAAATTCTATTAAAAGGTCGCGATTTGTACGTCCATGTCAGTGGCAGGCGTGTGCGTACGTGTTGGCTGCATATTTGAAGAACTCTGTGACGAGATTTGTAGAGCCCTTGAGAGTGATGGCCTGGCGGGTCGGTGCTTGCGATGTCGCCATGTCGTGTCCGCGAAAGAAAGAGCGTCGAGCGTGCCCGAAAGCGCGTGTTGTTGGGCGCGAGGGTGATCACGTGGTGTTTAATTCCACAAGGTTTGATTTGAATCGGGCGCAACTAGTCTGGTCACCAGACTACCGGGGTGCAATGGGGGATGGACCGCATGGCAGGGTGGCAACGTGGGTCGGCTTAGATCCACTTAGTAGAAAAGCTCAAGCTTGAAAGACACGCTGATCTCGCATCTCAATCGCGATGGCTGCTCAAGTTCCCGTCGAAGATCCTACATCGCAGTCCAACTACACGAAGATCGCTACGACGAATGTGACCCTCGATTGGACGATCGATTTCGAGAAGAGGTATATCTATGGGTCAGCAACGCATCAGTTAGTCGCAAGAGAGAATGTCTCCGAGGTGATGTATGTCGATCCTGCAACCACCTTGACAGGCTTGACTGGTGGGGTTGACAGCTTCGACACGTATGAACTGGACATTGGATCGGTGGAGGTGAATGGAAATCCTGTCAGGGTTCGTTTTCATCTTGTCGCATCGATCGATCTCAGTATCCCTTGTTGGTTCATGCATGATCAACTCAGACGCGACTGGGTCCCGAGCATCCAGTCATGGGATCTGCTCTCCATATCCCCCTCCCACTCACTCGTGCGGAGGAGACGGTGTCGGTAAAGATCAAGTACAAGACAACTGAGAAATGTCCCGCCTTGATGTGGCTCGAAAAAGAGTACGTTGACCATCGATCTGACCTTGCTCATCTGACAGCCGCTCAATGTTGTGTTCGTCGTGGCTCGACCTACAGGTTGACGGAAGGGAAGGAGTTCCCGTATTTATTCAGTCAATGCCAACCGATCTATGCGCGCAGTCTGGCTCCCCTGCAAGGTAACTTGGATCGGGCTCTTTGTTCTGATCGTTACTCACCCTCGCGCTTCAAGATACACCGTCTGTGAAGCTGGTAAGTATGATCCTTGAATGCACCCATGCCCAAATTCACCCTCGTTGTAGACTTATGATGCAAAAGTGACTTCTGTCCTTCCAGTTCTCCTTTCTGCCCAGCGCGTATCACCACCTTCGGATGGCCCACCACACGGGGGCAAGATCATCGGAACAGATGCTGTCACATATGAATACAAGCAGGTCGGCGTGCTCTCTGATTCGTCAACTAATGTATATGCGCTGATGCTGTGATTTCTAGAATGAACCTATTCCCTCTTACCTTCTAGCGATCGCTGCGGGCAACGTACGTTACCGCCCATTTGTAGTGCCAGAGGGGAGGACGTGGCAGAGCGGTGTATGGACAGAGCCAGGGTTGTTGGAGGACGCTTACAACGAGTTCTCTGACGACACTCCCCGGTAATTTCTACAGTTCTGGAGGGTATTTTGTCACCACAACACTCATTCGCATCAATTTCAGATACCTTGCTGCCGCCGAGGACCTCGCGGGTTCGTATAGATTCGGAGTCTACGATTTGCTCATACTTCCACATTCCTTCCCTTATGGCGGCATGGTCGGTCATTCTTCCGTTATGTGTGTGTATTGCACTATCTTATGTATGTACCTTAGGAAAATCCCTGCATATCCTTCGTTACCCCTAGTAGGTCGATCCTTACTGTCGACGAAATACTTTTCTTAATTCCCCCTTCAGCACTCATCACGGGTGACAGGTCTTTAACGGACGTGGTCATCCACGAACTCACCCACTCCTGGTTCGGAAATGGGGTTACGTGAGTCCCTATATTTGCTTTAGTTATGCGAGTCACTGACCCGCCTTCAGCCACGCTCATGCTTCACACTTCTGGTTGAATGAAGGCTGGACGACCTACATTGAACGACTCTTACAAGAACTCATTCACTCCCCCGGACACCGTGGTCTATCATATGTCATTGGTTACAAAAATCTCGTGGATGCATTGGAACTGTTCCGACCTACTCCAAAATACCAAAGACTCGTCATTGGATTCGACATCGGTGAAGATCCAGACGCGGCTTATAGTCGCGTTCCCTACGACAAAGGCGCTAACTTCATCCTACTTCTTGGTGCGTCGAGCGAGTAGTATATCGAGCTACCCCGGGTACTGACACAGTTGCCGCAGAACGAACACTTGGAGGTATCAATGTCTTCCTTCCGTATGTCAAGGAGTACGTGAAGACCTTTATGGGCCATAGCATCACAACCACACAGTGGAGGGATCATTTGTACTCCTTCTTCCGTGACCGAGAGGACAAGATCAAAGCTCTTGACAGCATCGATTGGGACGTAAGTGTTTCAGGTTACTCAAGAGGTCCAAAGTACATACATCACGCAGGCATGGTTTTATGGCGAAGGAGTCACGTTACCGACCGAGTTGGAGTACGACTTGTCGCTTGTCACTGCTGCGAACGACCTGGCGGACCGCTGGAACGCCTCTCGCGATGTTGACGATCCAGCCGAGTTGGACTTTAACCCTGCTGACCTCGACGAACTCGACAGCAAGCAACGAGGTGACTTGCTTTGCGATAGCTCACTGTTTCTGGTAGCGCTGATTATGGTGCATACAGCTGTATTTCTGGAACGCCTGGAGACTTACCCGGCCCTCCCCTCGAACCACCTTGCTCACCTCGACGCGCTTTACAGGTTCTCCCAGACAACAAACTCCGAGATTCGCATGCCGTTTTACCTTGTCGTGCTAAAAGACCCCACTTCCACCATAGCCAGGC
>JBBPSC010000627.1:0-15557 GCA_038093395.1 Baorangia bicolor
AGCGCACGAGTTTTTCTCGGTCTCACAGAAGCTGGATTGTTCCCGGGGGTGACTTATTACATTTCACTGTGGTATCCACGTGCAGATCGGGCAAGGCGCATTGCCATATTCTTCTCCGCTGCAACCGTTGCGGGTGCTTTTGGTGGCATTCTTGCGTGAGCGCTCTTTCTCATCCCGTGCAACAGGTTACTCATGTGCTAAAAGCTACGTTATCGAAAAAATGAATGGGTATGTGATGATGTTTTGAAAAATATATATTTTCTGCTGCTGAGCTTACATATTTCCCTTTGGCAGGATTGGTGGCCTTCATGGCTGGCAGTGGATCGTAAGCAGTCTTCAAAGCATTGTGTGGCCCAATATACTCACTTAATGTGGTTAGTTCTGCCTGGAAGGACTTAGTGAGTCTCCCGTTCACCGCGAGGTGAGAGTGATCGAACTTGTGTTTCTACAGCTACGATGATCGTTGCTTTCGGAGCATTCTTCTTCATGCATGATGTATGCGTCGATATCTACACGGTCCCGTATAGATGCTTATCGCCCCATGTTTAGTATCCAGAAACAGCGTCGTTCTTGACTGAGACCGAAAGACGCAATATCATTGAGTTATTGAAGAATGACTCGCAGAATCTTGCGACGCACTATGACTTTGAATTCGTTCTACAGGCCCTCAAGGACTATAAAACTTATGTTCAAATCGGTATATACATTAGGTATGTAAATTACACTATTTCGCGCCGGGTGGCTGCGCTGACTGACTGCTAGTTTCGTCATCCCCATTTATGCAATCGCGCTTTTCACCCCTACAATCATTAACGAGCTCGGTTTCTCCGCTGCTAACGCGCAGCTGCTTTCTGTCCCTCCTTTCGTTGCGGGTTGTATATGCACCATTCTTGTTGGGATCTATTCTGACATTCACAAACTCCGTGGGCCGTACGTGATGGCTGGGGCGTTTGTCTCCTTGGTGGGGTACATTGTCTTATATACCCAAACTAGCCCTGGTGCTTCGTATGCTGGCGCTGTCCTTGCTGCGGCCGGTGTATTTCCGACCATTGCTGTTGACCTCGCATGGGCTAGCTCGAATGCTGGAGGAGATATGAAGCGTGGTGTCGTCATTGCCATGGTCGTTGGAGTGGGAAATCTAGGAGGGTAAGCCACACATTCCATCCAGCATGAATCTACCCTCTGATAGAACGGCGATAGAATCTGTTCGTCCTTTATTTACCTTGATCCTCCACGATTCCACGTTGGCCATGGGACAATCATGGGTTGGCTGAGCTTCTCGTGCGCCTCTATCTAATGACTACCATTATTTGTTTGCTGACCAACTCGATGATCAGTATACTCCTGTCCGCATTCGCGATGTGGGATTACAACAGAATCAACAAGCAGAAGGAGGAGCTATGTCGTGAGCGTGGAATCACTGAGGATCGCAAGGATGAGTTTCGAAATATGGGGGACGAAAGTCTTCTGTTCAGATATACCCTTTAGTTTGGTTGGCATTCCTGTGCTTTTTTATAAGTACCAGCTTGTGCTGATCCCCCCCCCATACCCCGTCTGCTACATGCGCTTTTTTGATTTGATTTGATTTTTTAAATGCCTCTGCTCTTCACACTTTCTAACCTAAGAAGATAAATTATCCAAAGCAGTTTTCCGTGATCTAAATATTTAGACAAATTTCTCTTTGAATTTGTAATGCACACAAACTTGTTCAACCCAACACCATAAATGAGTGGCATCATTGAATGGGTGTTGAAATGTTGAAACGTTGATCAGCGCCAGATGTGTGTGTGTCACGTGACACGACGAATGCATCGTCGGGTGTTAGTATGTTTTAACTTTCTCTATCATGGATCGAGAGGATGCAAATACCCCAACAACGCGTTTATTGACACTCTTAAATGTCTCTGCGCTCAAGAGTAGAAAACATCCGAGAGAAGATCCGTACCCGCGAGAGAAGCTGAACAAGCGCAGATGCCTCAACTCCACTGCCACTGGGCCACGACCCGAACCCGAACCTTCCGAGCTCCACAACAAGGCCATTTCTCAGCCAGGCGACGATATACATGCTCCTGGGCAGGAAATAGACGAATATCAAGGCGATCACAATGATCCAGCATGTGAGCCCCTCCCCCACCATCCTGTTTCAAAGAAGCTAAGCCAACGTATGTCCCCACAAGTATACAATCCATATGACCAACACTTTGGACCAAATCCTGAAATCTTGACGGAGCGCAACAGGACAGCGGCGAATCAAAAGCATTGGAAATCACATAGAGAAAGAATTGGGAAACTTAATGCTATTGCCAGCGTACTTCCTGAGGGGTCCGTGCTTCCTCAGAAAAAGCGCGCCAAAAAGACAGCAGTGCGTCTCTTATTCACATATTTTCCCCAATGCATTTAATATTCGCGGTGACAGGTTCTGGAACGTCTGCTCAATCCTTTCGAGACTCGACAGGTCAAGCAACCAGCAGGTACTATCACCCCAGTTCCATTGTTATCCCTCCCTTACTTTGAAGCAGAGCACACTCGGATTCAGGACGACCTACTCTCTGTCCTTTCTGCTTACCTTGATATCTACCATACTTCCGTTACTCTCGAACATTATCAATGCATTCGTGAGGCGATTACACTACATGCCCTTGACCATGTAATCAAGTAAGTCCACATACCCACCCAAGATGCAATGCTGAAACCCGCTTAGAAAACGCCGCCGCGTACTGAAAAACAATGATCGTATCTCGCATGCCAAGTCAGCTTCCTCTGATCCTCCAGAAGACGTTCAAGACCAAGGCTTCACCCGCCCATCTATCCTCTTCCTCCTTCCTTTCCGTTCCTCTGCGCTTACCTGGCTGAACGCTTTAACTACCCATACTCCTTCTCCATCCTTTCAAATCGAAAACCATTCCCGTTTCCTAGGAGAATACAGCTTGCCACCTGATGCAGTAGATAAACTCGCTACCGCACCACCTGGTACATATCCCCCAGATCATGTGGAAATGTTCAAAGGGAATGTGGACGACAACTTTAGGCTTGGAATCAAGATGACTAGGAAGAGCGTGAAGCTTTTCTCTGATTTTTATAATTGTGACTTAATCCTTGCAAGTCCTTTGGGATTAAGAATGACGATTGAAAAGCAAAAGTCAGCTCCTAATTTACCCTGCGCTATGCCAGAGCAGAACATAATTCTCGTTATTTATCGCAGGAGCTCCGACTTCTTGTCATCGATTGAGATTCTAGTTATTGACCAGATGAATGCGCTCACGATGCAAAATTGGGACCATATGCAGGCAAGTGCACGCTTCTATGTGTTTTCTCCATGTACTTCACATTTTTCCCATTTAGTTTGTCCTTTCTCAGTTGAATGAGCTGCCCAAGGAGTCGCGTGATGCTGACTTTTCGCGCATCAAGCCATGGTATCTTGATGGATTGTAAGCATAACTCCGACCAACTGACTGCACTATTCATTGACATGCCCTTTTCACTTGTTGGTAATTTGCTTATCTCTGGTTCTTAGTTCCGCATACCTGAGGCAATCTATCCTCCTCTCCCCATTTGAAACGCCCGAAGCACGATCATTGTATAACACCTCCCTCAAGAACGTGGCGGGAAAAATAAGGGTGGAGAAATCATGGCCAGCACTACAGGTCCCAGAGGGGATCGATCCTGTGTGTATCCTCTGTGTTATTATACCTATGGAAGAACATTCTCACTCGATAACAGACATTCCTCACGTTTGACTGCTTGAATCCAAGGGAGGAGGCGGATAAGAGGTTTAGTTATTTTACCACTCAGGTATGTCTCATCACTTTACCCCCTCAATACCCTCGACTAAGTATTCTCACTTATTGTGATGTAAAGCTTCTATCCAAGGTGTTGAAATCAGCGGTGCAAAGCGCCAACACTGTGGTGTTCATTCCTTCCTCCTTCGACTTCATCAGGGTTCACAATCACTTTAGAAAGATGAGCGGCATAAGTTTTTCTGTACTTTCCGAGTAAGTTTTCTCAGTCAAGTGTTGACTCTTTTTGGTTTTGGGGTGTACCTCGTTGGTGAATAGGAGCTTAACTAACTTTTTCTTTACAGGTATTCTTCAAACCAAGATATATCTCGCGCTCGCCAGGCATTTTTCTCTGGAAAAAAGGCGTTCTTGCTGATTAGTGAGCGATTCCATTTTTATCGCCGGTGAGTTTCTTGTCCATTCTTGCTCTCTTGCGACTCACCTGAAATATCCTCCAGATACAAAATCAGAGGCATCCGTAATATCCTTTTCTATGGACCACCTACCCACCCCCAATTTTTCTCTGAGTTCCTGACTTACCCTTTCCTTGACGACGGAGTGGACCCAAGCGATGTAACTTGTCGCGTGGCTTGTTGTCGGTATGATTGGTTTAAGCTGGAGAGGATACTGGGCAGTAGAGGGGTAAAAGAAGTGTTGGATGAGTAAGGTGATACGATCAATGGCGCAGTTCCTGGACTACGTCTACCTTGAGCCTGTCAGACTCATCGAGCTGTGTGCCATCTACCGAAGACTGATTCACTAGATATTGTCACATCGACGTGAGCTTACCAGGAGGTAGTGGAGCCATAGGAACCAATACTTTATTCAAGATGAGATTGAGAATGATGATCATACCAAAGATTGTATTTGTCTGTGTTTACGCACGAGTACTCCAAGTTGGTGGCCACCAGCAACCCAGCACGGGTACTACCAATCTTCCCCAACATACGACGCGGTAGAACACCATGCAGGACGGCAGGGCACCAAGGTTCAGTCGTTTCCTCTCACGACATCTACATACTGAACTCTCCGCGCAGAATAAGAAACCGCGCCCCAGCGGCGGTCCAGGTCAGTGCAAAATTGTTCATTACCAGGATAATCATACTCATATTTCCCTAAAAGATTACCGCCGAGCAACTCCTACGAGAGGTACTTTGTCTGTTGGGACACAGTGTAGTCTATGTTCTGATTACCGCCATTCAGGCTCAAGAGCGCCAGGAATCAACGTTCCGTGCCCCAAAGCAGCGCGTCGAGGATTTCGAAGAGCTTCACGAGTATCGAGGAAGGAAGCGCAAAGAGTTCGAGGAGCGAATTCGGCGTACAAGGGGCAGCATGTGAGTTTCCTTTGTCTTGTTTTCAATCACTTCGACCAACCATCCCTCAGAAAAGAGTGGACTCAATATGCTAACTGGGAGGTGTGTGTCCCTCATTTTTGTTTCAAATCATTCTTTACGCCCAATTCAGGCCAGTCAAAATGAGTTCGACCGTTCCCGATCAGTTTTCGAGCGCGCATTGGACGTCGATCCCCGGAGTGTGCAACTATGGTTGAGCTACTCCGAAATGGAACTGAAATCACGCAACGTACAACATGCCCGTAACCTTTTCGATCGTACCGTGACACTACTTCCTCGAGTGGACCAGTTGTGGTACAAGTATGTCTATTTGGAAGAACTCCTCCAGAACGTTCCCGGAGCACGTCAAGTCTTTGAGCGTTGGATGCAGTGGGAACCGGACGATAAAGCATGGCAAGCGTATATCAAGATGGAGGAAAGGTACAACGAGCTTGACAGGGCTAGCGTGATCTACGAGCGCTGGATAGCCGTTCGACCGGAGCCACGAGTTTGGGTAAAGTGGGCAAAGTTTGAGGAAGAGAGGGGGAAGCTAGATAAGGCACGAGAAGTCTTCCAGACTGCGCTACAATTCTTCGGCGACGAAGAGGAACAAATTGAAAAGGCTCAAGCTGTGTTCAACGCATTTGCTAAGATGGAGACACGATTGAAGGAGTACGAGCGTGCTCGTGTAATTTACAAGGCAGGAATTGTTGAACTCTCTTTCTTCTTGCTGCTAACGTTCAGTCTCAGTTTGCTCTCGAACGTCTACCTCGCTCAAAGTCGGGAACGTTGTACGCTGCGTATACTAAATTCGAAAAACAACACGGCACACGTTCCGTCCTAGAGTCGACTGTGCTCGGGAAACGGAGAATCCAGTACGAAGAAGAAGTGGCCCACGACGGCCGCAACTATGATGTATGGTTCGACTATGTACGACTAGAAGAGGGAGCCTTGCGGACTCTGAGGGATGAGGGTGGATCAAAAGAGGAAGAGGACGCTACGGTAGAACGGGTTCGGGAGGTGTACGAGCGTGCTGCGTCGCACGTCCCACCTGGACAGGAAAAACGATATTGGAGACGGTACATCTTCTTGTGGCTAGATTATGCGCTGTTTGAAGAAATAGATTCAAAGGTACAGTCTTCCAAGCTCAAGTATCTTGTTTCTCAACGCTCGTTTTCCAGGACTACGAGCGCGCTCGGCAAGTCTATCGAACGGCACTCAACCTTGTTCCGCACAAACAATTCACTTTTGCTAAGTTGTGGATCATGGCTGCGCGCTTTGAGGTGCGGCAGCTTGACCTTCAGGCAGCCCGTAGGATATTGGGCAACGGGATTGGCATGTGTCCAAAGGAGGCGCTCTTCAAGGGCTATGTTCAGCTTGAGATGGACGTACGTTGGAGGAATGTCTTGTTCCTATTTCTACATGCGCTAACCGATGCCCAGTTACGGGAGTTTGATCGAGTTCGTACACTCTACGAGAAATACTTGGAGGTATACTTCAGCACTATGATAACGTATCGCGCCTCACCACAACTCTTGAATAGTATGACCCAACGAATTCAGCTGCGTGGATCAAATATGCAGAGCTGGAAACGGCCTTGGAAGACTTTGCTCGTGCAGAAGCTATCTTCGAACTTGGAGTCTCCCAGTCTTCGCTCTCGATGCCAGAAATCCTGTGGAAAGCATACATCGATTTCGAGGTCGATGAACAGGGTGACCGAGAGAAGGCGCGTTCATTATACGAACGTCTTATTTCGCTGAGTGGCCACCACAAAGTATGGATCTCGTACGCGGAATTCGAAGGTTCCAGCATACCACTTCCTAGGGCGATGAGGGAGGAGGAAGAGGAGAATGAGGACGCGGAGCCGCGTATGGTTGCAGGAGATCCCATTCTCGCCCGGCAGGTGTTCGAACGTGGCTACAAGGATCTTAGGAGCAAGGAGCTCAAGGCTGAGGTGGGTCTGCATCGACTGGACTCTCGGATCAAGTGGTGAACCCTGGTATTTGCAGCGAGTTGCTTTGCTCGAGGCATGGAAAGCATTTGAGGAATCTGATGGTACTGAGGCCGATGTGGCTAAGGTACAGGGCATGATGCCAATAGTTGGCAGAAAACAACACGTCGACAAGGAGACAGGTCAGGTCGTGGAAGGTGAGATTCTTCATCTCTTTTCACTCGAGTGTGTAGGTAACGGTGTGCTAGACTGGGAGCTTGTATTTGCCGACGACGAGCGGGAAGTCAACCCAGCGTCTTTCAAGTTCTTGCAAATGGCCCATGCGTGGAAGAATGCTCAGGGGAAGAAAGGTGGAGGGTCCACTGTACTATCCGGTTTTGTTGCTGCCACTAAACCAGATGTGAGTAATGATCCCGTGCGAAGCTCGTCAAGATCCCAAGACGTGGCGATGCGCGAGCGGGAGGATGAGGATGAAGGTAGTGATGTCGGTAGCTCGGATGGTGAATAAGTTGCTTGATTTCTCTATGTTACATCCTATAATTTCGAGGTGTAAGAACCTTTGGATGTCGGCGCCAGTGACATGTGTCCTATCTGGCATCAATGCCATTCCTGGTATTTCTCTGACGGTGACGGAACGCAAATATGTCTCGTCGAATGAGCTTATCTGATAGGGTGCTCGCGCTGTCGGGTTGGATGCTAGAATTTGAGATCCTTTTTACCAGTGCAGTACAAGTGCACGCCTTGGCCTGTTGTCACATTTTTCAATCATGATCCATTCAAACATCTGTTACTACTACGTGGTCCGGCGAATATTATCCTATCCTACGTATGCCATTATGTGAATGTGACATACGTTGGTTCCCATCGTTGGTGGAGATGGAGCACATATGTCTATGTTACTGTGAAGAACCCAATGTAATTTTGAGCGAATGATCTTGTATCATGGAGATGAAGCCTCAGTGAGACTTTCCTGAGAAGCTTCCTCCGATTTACCGAGGGGATGGTGGCGGCGATGCATCCCATTCTATTGGAACCTCATCCTCCTCAATGGGCTGAGTATCTTCAGTGGCAACCTTTTCAGCGTCTTGGGTTTCTACCAGGGTGGCAGCTTCTGACGGAGGCACCTCTGACATGTCAACATCTGGAACTTGAGGAACTGATGTCGATGCCTCAGGATCGTTTGCTCCGGTTTCTGGTTCTTCCCCCTTCTTCAGCGGTTTCCCCTTCCTTTCAGCTGGTGGTTTTGAAGGGAGCCCGAAAAGGGTTGTCTGTCTAGA
Organism: Baorangia bicolor; assembly: GCA_038093395.1. Classification (NCBI taxonomy): domain Eukaryota; kingdom Fungi; phylum Basidiomycota; class Agaricomycetes; order Boletales; family Boletaceae; genus Baorangia; species Baorangia bicolor. The sequence continues at coordinate 8,336 of JBBPSC010000627.1, forward strand.
TATGTCCTTCTTCTCCTTGTCTTTCCCTTTACTGCTTGTAGCACCTGAATGACGTGAGGCTTAAATATTGGGAAGTGACAAGCAAGGTGCTTACGTTGTTTGCCTTGATCAGCCTCGACGGCTTCAACTTTATTGAAAAAACTCTCGCTCTTTTGGATCGGTTTGGTGTGCTCGGGTTTTCGTGCGAACGGATTCTTCTTTGCCTCCCCAGCCGATTTGCGAGCAAATGGATTGTCCCCTAAACATCATTCAATCGTGATTTCTAAAGTTTATTGAGAATTTGCTCACGTTTGGGAGAGGGAATGCTTGCGTTGGTTTCACCGACTGCCCGTCGCTTGGTATCTGCATCGGAACCATTTGATGCAAAGTGGTCCACTTCGTCGCGTTTCCTCTTCCCATCAGGGGAAGCCGAGCGTGTAGCTGTTTCAGCATATCGTACATTGAATAATTGAACAGGCGCATTTGAGCCAGTGAATTCTGAACGCTCAACGACTCCTACAGAGCGTGTTAGCCCCGGTCTCTCGATCTTGGGAGGAGGGTCGAAGTTTTGCAGCAGTTTCGGCCGTTCCATGTACACATCCTCCTGTTCGAGCCGCCGCCTCCGTTCCCTTGCCTCTTCCGCCGGGCTTGGTCCATCTTCGCGCCACCGCTTGATTGCGTCAATCTTCTCCTGAAGACCAATCAGTTTATAGAACCCTGCGAGCTGGCTAGCAGCAGCTATGGAGTGTGTGAAGTGCAAACGCCTGGTTAACTCCAGAACACGAGGCGCTTTATCCGCTTTGCAGGCTGCTTGAATGAGTTTAATGATTGATTTATCGAGTTCAATTTCTCGCTTATCCAGCTCGGACGACGTCAGCTCATCACCTAGAGCGTCACGGGCCAGATTAATGTGCATCCGTTCTCGAGCAAGTCTTCAAAGATATAAGCAGGAAGCAAGGAGAGCGCAATATCATCATACTTCTCTTCAATAGAAGATTCGACTGAATCTTTGTTTCGGAAGGGAAGTCTAACAGGGAGTTCCTGCGTGAGCGGTCTTGGAAACCCTGGATGTTCTTGTCTGCCCTGTGAGAGAAAACATAGGTTTCACCAGGATAAATAAATAAGAATATGCAAGTACCTTCAAGATGACACATGTTAGAGTATCTTGCGATAAACCAACTGGCCAATACGATTCGTCCTTCCCTTGCTTACGTTCAAGCGTATTTGTATCCAGAAGGCGCGCCCAGGTTGCACGGTTGGGCCGTCGGAAGTTGATCATAATATGTACGAACCCGGCGGAGTCATATACTGCGGGAGCCTACTAAGGGCGCGTCACTAAGGTATAGTGGCGGCGATGGCAAAAACGCACCCCTTCAACAGTTATACCAATCCACTTAAGCACATGGCCCTTGGGTATCGGTAATGGTTTCGCTTGGAGCACCTCAAAGTCATCGAAAGATATCAACGTTGCCATCAACCCTTGTGAACCTAGCGGAAAATGATTGAGTATGCCGTACAACGTATAGATTGTAACCACTTACCATCGATGGTAGTGGCACCTGGTCTATGTATAACCACCACGTATTCCTCTCCAGCAGTCATAGTTACGTATTCGCCTTCCAGACCTAACACAATACGTTCAAGACCAGACCCACTCAAAAATGTGAGATCTCCAGCGCTGGTGGCAATCACGATATTCCCTTGACCCTGGATATCCCCTCCAGATGACGACGGATCTCGCAATGAACGCATAGGTCTTTCTCCTCCAGCAGCTAGACCGAGGACACGCTGACCCGAAGGAAGAATATAAGTCCAGTCACCCTGGGTTGACCAAGTTCCGTAGGGCTTGTATAGCACCTGGGCGGGGTGATCTTGCTCAGGTGGGCAAGCAAGGAGGACACCACGTTCACCTAGGCAGTACCTATCAATAGAAGCGGAACGGAAGACATACAATACGCTCACCTAGATATCCTACATCATATTTAAAAGGGTCTGAAAAATGGTAGCTCTTGCGTGCCGAGAGGTCATGAAAACCGACATTGACTATGTGGTGCGTATCCTGATCTGTGACATCAATCCATCCAACCATGTTGTACGCTACATGGGAGTTTTATATTGGGTGACATATTTGTGCACAAAGAATGGAAGCCTACCGAGGTATCGTTTCTTGCCATCCATTGGCGTCGATCCTGGCTGGAAAGCTGGCTGTGCCTTTATAATGCTCACTACCAGATCTCTCTTGAGCAAGAATGACACATTGTTTCAATAAACATACCCATTTCTTTTACAAACCCATCCCCATCCACAGCTCGCCTCTCGCCATGTTCGTCCTCCATTCCAATGCCGATGTCATCGATTATCCAGTCATCTCCATAGTCGTTAACGGTTCCGGGGACATCATCATGGCCTCCGTTAACTGGATCCTCTCCCCACAATGTTGGTGTAGACTTGCGTTTGACAGGGACGCCTTGCACACCGCCTGCAGCATTTGCTTTCACAGGATCTGGTGAACTTGCAGGAATTGGGTTCCTCCACCAAGTTAGTATTCCTCCTGTGTCTGCCCAAGCAAGGAGGTTCTGAGATGGTGAAAATGCAACCTGCGTGATCGAGGCATCGGGAGAGCCAGTATGTCTACAAGATCACGTCAGATTTTTTCAGCCGCCTGCGCGCCCTCTGCTCACCGCCAAAGGACATGCTTTGTGTGGGTGCTCCAGATAAAGATTCCTTCCTTACAAGCACTCGCGAGATACAATCCGTTAACCGAAAGCGCGAGCGCTGTTATGGCGCCTGTTGCGTTGGGGTCTGAGAGGCTGAAAGATTTGTCCCAATTCGGTCGCGAGATGGCAACAATTTCTAAGCGTGGTTCTTAGCGTTTAATCAGGTAAACAAAGGCACCGTACATACCGTGTGTCCTAGAAGGTACGAAAAAATGCTGTCCAGATGGATGCCATACTGCAGAACAATCATGCATAAACTCTGATGACCTGAGTTGGAACAGCTTAGCAGGAGAATGGGTTAGGAAAGCAGAAAGAACGGTATTACTCGGTATCTGCTACGGCCGGAATAATGCCGTCGATAAGCCTCTCGACTTTTGGCTCTCGTTCAGAGACGTCCCACGCAGTGATTGTACCATCGGCTCCACTAGCAGTCTATAGTTCATTAGTCCGTGGGCTACTAGTATGTACAGAGAATTATACGAACAAGGAGGGTGCCTGAGGGGTGCCAAGTCAGTTTTCGTACACATTTCTTGTGGCCATTCAGAACTTGAACGTTGGTAACCTCTTTCAATTCCACAATCTTGACTGTTGTTTCACTGAGGGTTGTAAGCAGTTGAACAATGCAGAGTAAGAACGAGCGCACTCCGTCGCAATAGCAACGCGCTTCCCTGCGGGGTCGACAGCAACGGCCCGAATACATGCACCAGCTGCGTTCATGATCAATCCATGGAGATCGGGTTTTCCGTGAATGTAGCTGCGGACTTCAGAGTCTTTGCTTCCAGACAGCCAGTACTCGTTCTGATGCGACATGGGTCCGAGAATGGTCCGCGTCACGGTTATACATCAGAGGAAACGGTCCACGATACAAGGGACGTACAGAACTCGCGATAGCTGTTATTCCCTCGTCGGCTTCATATGCAACTTCTGGTTCCTGATATTGATCCTTATCCATTTGCCATATCCGCACCAAGCTGTCTGAGCCACCGGTATATGATAGCCTTAATATGATGCAACGCGAGTATTGCGGTACATCCGGTTAGAAAACAGAGCCCGTCTGCATGAAAAATGGCTCACTTTCCATCCCGCGAGAAAGTAACACACGTGTAGCCGGGTTCATGGGCAGAATTAGTGAGCGTCTTGGTTGTGCTTGTCATGATTAACAACGTTCAAACGTTCAAGTTCAGGAATTGGAGAAAGTGTGTAGTCGCGTACTAGTCACGCTTCGCGTGCTGTCACTTCACGCGACTCGTGACACGCATTCGCTGAATAATAAACAGTAGTAGTCTTGTAGTAAGTTACAACAAACGCAAAATCCGTTTCACTAATCAACTGTCCGTTCATATATCCAGACAGGCTTCTAATAAGTTTTTGAAGAGTTCATCAAGAATCTCTCCCTTCGAGCCTCCAAACCCTTTAAATTTCAAACAGCGCAAAGGCCTCCCCAGCTGCTTTCTCTTGTGCAGGAAGGATAAAACGACATCCCAATCGAAGTGTGGACTATCAAATTGTAATGTACGAAGCTCTGGGAAGGCTTCTCGTCTCGTATCATGCGTGAGGAACATCAGTACCGAGTCCACGCTATACCTCGAAAGGGAGAGGCCCTCGATGTTAGGCGCGGTATGCACGAGGACGTTGGCGATATCGAAACCTTCAAATGGGCTGTTAATGGTGATATGGCGGAGGGAAAGGAATCGAGGCGCCTCCCGCTTGAGGTGCCGCAAGAACAGCTGGATTTCCCTCGGAGATGAGACATTGGTAAAATCAAGGACAAGCTCGTCCAATGCTGGTGTGATAACCGTTTCCATGAGCCTCGTCAGATAGATTCGTGAGATGTCAGGGCCAGGTTTGAGTATCAAAGACCGCAATGAAGGCATTTTAACAACGTCTGTCGTATGCGAACGATCGAAATCGACGACCTCGTCGAGGAGTGCAAGGCGAGAAAGGGACTGCAATCCAGACAGGAGGGTAAGAAAGGTCGCTGTGGGGAGGCCGAATGCTGGGAGCCCGGACAAAGTAAGGGAAGTAAGAGTTTTGATCGGCATGGTGGTCGAAATTGATAACAGTTCCCCGAGCTCCAGGTGCGTCAACGTCGGAAAGGAAGAAGAGGAGAACGTGGGCTCCCACACACTACTGCGTGGATGATGGAGGACAAATTCCTCCAACAAAGGTGCGCGACTGCGACCAAGGCCGTCCAGCAGCTCTGGAACAGTGACATTGGTGCGTATTTCCAGGCGACGACATATAGGCATATGATTGAGTATGGTGGCAGTGATACGCGGATAATCTGCCGCATGGGCTTGCTGTGGATGAACCTCGCAAACGAAGTGCTGTTGGAAGGTAATAACCAGTGGCAATCCCCGCGAACGGGTGAGATATAGGTCGACTAAGTCAACGGACTGCTTGACGTAGAGGCGAATATGCGTCCAGAGCGATGGTGTTCCGATGGATAGCGCTCGCCAGTATTTTGAGACATGAGATATCAGGAGCTCAGGCCTGATGACTGGCCACTCCGGTTTGTCGGGTTCGAAGGGGGATGGCTGATACTCCATGCAAGCATCAGACTGTCCGATCACTTCCTTGAAGATCATTCCTAGAACCTCGACTGGCAATACAGAAATGTCTGGGTGGGTACCCTCAGAACCTCGGAGTAGTTCCTCGAGGCCCGCGGCCTTGCGATACATAGCATCCAATGCATGCTCTGATTTCCATATCTTGGACATGAGTTGGGCAAACTCTTTCTCCATAAGCGAGCGGGGTTGAATCATATCTAGTGTTTAGGGTATAATATATGATTGGTAACATCGCAGTTGTTTTGTGCTCGAACATAGCTCACCTTCGAAATTGGAGAATCGTACAGCAGCACCCATGGGCCATCGGTGAGCCAGGCCACAACCTTTATACGAAAAGTGCTTCCGAGGCTGTGACCTTGCGTAGCACCGAGTGTTCATGCCTTGGCAAGGAAGCGAAATTGATGAATAACAGACAGATGCCGGCCCATCGATGGGTGTGTTGACATGCCAATATTATGGCTACAAAAGGCGTGAACTAACGGCTCTCACCATGAGGAAAAGAGGGGCCTCGAATATTGGGGTGGCTGATTGGTTCGGCAGAATACAAGAAGTCTCGAGTCCAATCAACAGGGCTGTACTGGAAATCCACCGCCTTGAGCTTGCTCCAGCAACATGTTGCAAAGGCGAAGCAGGGATCATAGTAATACCAGGTTCGTGTGACGGGGCGAATGGACTTGAAATCGAATCTGAGACGTCATATATCGTAGTGCCGCATCAGCCACGCATCCTCGGTGAGTATAGTACTCCGACCACGGGGTAAAGTTCGTAAGCAACCCTCGCATCAAGCGACGAAGCGCAGGTAACACTAAACGCGTTTGCGGCCGTGCAATGCTGGGTGTTGCGACTTAAGTATCTGTAAACCTCGCTGAAATGAATGCTGTGATTTTGCGTGCTTACCCATGGATCTGAGGTGTTTGATTGGTCGGGAGGATCACTTGCCAGTCGCTTAATTTTGATACCAAAATCAGAACGAGCAAAACGTACGATTCCTTACGTGGAGTGCTCCTGTCCGACGCGCACTCAGCCGGTGGGTGGGGCTCAGCGGCGCGTTGTCAGATCTGTCGCTTAGCGGCCCCGAGACTTGAGGGAAAGCTACTCTTCGTCGACCAAATATCGACGGACAATCTCTGTGACGAGGAAGATTCCAGTCCACAGTCGAAAGGATAGCTCCATACGACCAGCGACTTCGTGCGCCATGTTGAAGTTATGGTCGAACTTTGTACTGACAAGCACACCGTCCAGGATTCCAGCAGAAGCGTTCATGATTAAGATTTATCGTCGTGGGTGGATACAATGGGAGGTGTTCAGGAGGGATCAACCGTTAGGCAGCTGTACCTAGTACTACCTACTAGTGGGTCACCGTAAAAGCGAAGTGAGACCCACATCCACAGCCCCCCAAAAGTTGATTTCAATCGTTAATTCCACTAACTGCGACACTGGATCGAGATAGCCCTGCCAGACCATCCAGGCCATCGACCATGTCATAGCATCTCGGAACGCGCGTACTTTGTTCGATGTCTTTCTTTCCATCTGATTCGGACCGAGACGGCGGCATCTCGCAAGTTACGGGCCGTGGTTTTCACATGCACTGCTCGTACACTCTCTCACTGCCCTTGGCAACCACTGTCCGCAAGGGAAAAAGAGGTATGCCTGCGATTCAGAAGACTAGCTGGAGTGACCTAACATTTTAACAGAGTTCGATTGATCCACGTCGTTTACTCGCCCCAATGTCTGAACTCGACAGGCAAATCACCGTCTGCCGCAATGAATTACAACTCCACCCCCAAGGGCATCCCAATCGCCAAGAGGAGGGATGACTGACCTTGACGAGGCGCTTGCCCTCCAACGCAGTGCATTGGAACTTCACCCGCAGGGGCATCCTCATCGAGCCCATTCACTGGGCAACATCGCGAGTTATCTCCATGCTCGTTTCACGCAGCTCGGAACGCTGTCTGA
>JBBPSC010000628.1:0-15540 GCA_038093395.1 Baorangia bicolor
CCCTGGTTGTCACCGCAGATGGGTACTGCTGAGAGTTTATACCCTAGTTCAGATAGTAGAGTATGGATCCAGATTGCTTGGCGGCTACAATCAGAGAGCGCCATGTATTCAGCTTCAGTGCTGGATAATGCAACAGATTTCTGGGCATGAGAGGCCCAAAAGAAAATTCCACCTGCTAACTTAAAGAAATAGCCGGTTTGAGAACGGCGCGTGGTGGGATCTGATGCCCAGTCAGAATCGGTGCATGCAAGGATGCCTTGTCCAGAGGAGCCATCATAATCAAGAGAGTAGTTTCTTGTTCCAATGAGGTAGCGGCAAATATAAAGCGCTTTGTCAAGATGTTCCTCGGATGGGTTAGCTGATTGTCTTGCCAGTGCTATAACAGCATAAGCGATATCAGGGCGTGTGCCTAGCATCAGATATAACAATGATCCAATCACTGTTTGAAATCTGGATCTCAGGGCTGCACTAGCGGTGCCTTCATTTGGCGTTGGGTAATAACCTGCTGGCAGTGGAGTGGGTGCGACCTTGGCATTTGTCATACCGCATCGCTCAATGACTTTGTCAAGATAGGCGCATTGATCTAAAGAGATTTTGCGACCTGAGCGGTGAATGCGCATGCGGAGAAACTCAGTTGTCTCCCCCAGATCTCTGCATTCCCACTTCTGCATGAAGTGTGCCTTGATCTGATCTACCGTAGCCTTATTAGGGCCACAGAAGAGAGCGTCATCTACATAAATGATGGCTACAACTGTACAGGAGCCTTCCTTTTTGTAGAGAAAAATACCAGCATCAGACTTGAGGCGCTCAAAGCCGAGTTCTTTCATAGACTCGTTGAGGGTTTGCCACCAGGCTAGCCCTGCCTGTTTAAGTCCGTAAAGGGCACGAAGTAACCGGAGCACCTTGTGCTCTTGCCCTGGCTTGGTGAAGCCTTCTGGTTGTTCCATATAAATCTCTTCGTCTAGCTTGCCGTATAAATAGGCACTTTTGATGTCGAGCCCAGAGATATACCAGTTTTCAAGTGCGCCGAGTGCTAGCATTAGGCGCACTGTTTCGAATCGCACAACTGGTGAGAATACCTGGTCAAAGTCCATGCCTTCGACTTGAGAGAAACCCTTGGCAACTAAGCGGGCTTTTTTACGGCCATCAGTCTTAGCATCAAATGCCCAGCGATTTTTAATGACCTTCCAATTCCTTGGACGGTCTACCAATTCAAAGACTTTGCGCTTTTTGAGAATTTCTAATTCATCGCGGCAAGCTTGTTCCCATTGGGAACGTTCAGCCTTGGGTAGGCGAGCTATGTCTTTGTAAGACCATTCACAAGGTGGCTTAGATGGGCCATCATCAGGATTAATCGCTTTGGCTAGCAAGAAATGCGCCAATGGTGCTCCTCCATCTAGACATAGTTGATCAATATTCATTTCAAAATTTTGATGGGAGGGACCGGGTTCTGGTGCAGCTGGTGCTGCCAGTGGTTGTGGAGGCTGAATGGCCTCTTCCCATCGAGAGAGTTTCTCAGTGTCCTTAAATTGTTGGACTGGATGGCGATCACCATAGACATTGTCAGGACGGTTTGGAATACGTTTTTCACGCTGAGAGCGGCGAGGAGCTGGTGGAGGAGCTACTGGGCGAGGAGCCGGAGGAGGACTAGGAGTTCTCGGAGGTGGAGGAGGGCTTGCGGCCCTAGGAGGTGCCTGACGTGGCGCAGGTTGCTGCCTATCAGCAGGAGGGAAATCTTCATCTCCTTGCATGGTGAGGTCAGGCATGATCCCAGAGGGATCAAGAGGGGGAGCATCCTGCTGGACGCGAGTGTTGCGACGCTTGCTAGCAGTCACACAATGAGGAAACATTGCTTCATCGAAAATCGCATGAGCAGATGTGAAGATGATATTGAGAGGATAGCACATAAAGATAAAATTGCGCTCATTGCCTGGAGCAATGCCAATGTATGTCATTAGCTCAGATTTGGGGGCTAGCTTATCTTTTCGCACATCAGGCGATAGATATACGTAAGCGCCACATCCAAATACTCTGAGATGTGAAATGTCTGGCGTTTCACCGTGCAGCAACTCATATGGAGTGCGCCAATTTATTCTCCGAAGCGGAGTGCGGTTGTAAATGTGAATCGCATGTAGTACAGCAAATTCCCACCAGCTTGGAGGTAAGCAAGCCTCATGGCGCATTGCCTCAGCTTTATCCATCATGGTGTGCATGAATCGTTCAGTGCGACCATTCTGTTGAGGAGTATGGGGGGCAGATTGCAGGATTTTAATGCCGTGCTGCTTTAAAAGCGCATCAAAAGCATCAGATTTGTATTCTCCCCCTGCATCTGACATCCATGATATGACTTTGGAAGAATGCTGAGTCGATACCATTGAGAGGAAATCACGTGTGGCAGTGATGGCGCCACCTTTAAGGCGCATGCATGATGCCCATACATGGCCAGTGAAATTGTCCACAAAGATGATCACATACTTGTACTTTCGATATGAATCAATCGGGAAAGATTTGAGATCCGAATGGATTAGCTCAAAAGGCTTGGTGGCGCGAGCTGGGTTATGTAAAAATGCCTTATTGGGCATCTTCCCAAGAGTGCAGCCAGGACACAAAGGGTCCTTCGTGGGTATGGTAATATTCGGAAAATTCCGAGTGTTCTTCTTTGCATGTGAGAGAACATCGTGAGAGGGATGGGCGAGACGACAATGGAGAGTCTGGTAGTCAATTGTATAGACTGTGGCCAGATGGGCATGGGTGGTCTCAAATGGAAGAGACATAATCGAATAGATTGAATCGCCAAAGAATCGAGGATGGAAAGATAGATATTCTGATCTTGATTTTCGATAGAAAGTGATGTGCTGCGTATCACCGCGCACAGTCATGTTGTCTTGGAGGAATTTGCCCATAGATAATAATCGACAGTTTATGTCGGGCACGTAGTGGACTGGATATAGGCGCACAGTATAAGGGCAGCCATTCTCAGGGCGGATTGTCAGAAAGACTGTACCCTTGCCTGTGATCTGGGTATGACCATTTGCAGTGTTGAGAAATATCGGGTGATCCAGCAGCCAATATTGGGCAAAATCATCCATGGACATGGTGAAATGGAGGGAAGCCCCTGAGTCTATCATCCATTCATGTTCTCTCTCAGCTTTGCCTTTGCCTTTGCACTTGGTGCAGCCTGAATAGGTGACAGAATGTATACATTCTTGGTCATTTTGACCGTTTATGTACAAAAGAGAGGCAGTAGCTACATCTACACTACTAGTACTCAATCCTGTAGAAGAGGAGAGACAGTGAGTGGGTGTGCTCGAGTGAGGGTGAAAGGGGACTGACATTTCGTCAATAAGCTCGTCCCCGAAAATGGCGTCGTCACCGTACAGCAGCGCAGCGTCATCGAGTGGCGTGCTCGCGATTCCAGCCGCGTTGGCGATTTCGGCGTCAACGTCCGAGCCGTAAACGTCGACGATGTCATCAACGTCCCAGGTCTCGGATGGAGGGGCGATGAGCACGCAAGCGCGCTTTGAGGGGGTTGGAGCGTCGTCCTCGTCATCCGAATCAGCCGGGAGGAGTCCCGGGAGAGGGAGGTCCTCGACTACGGGCGAGATGTGCGCCGCGACATGATCGGTCGCGGGCGCGGGTGCGAACGGGGAGAGGCGCGCGGCGCCGAAGCGCACTGCGTCGAGCGACGGAAGCCGAGAGGCTGGACTTTCAAGGGTGCGTGCAACTTCAGCGCTGCCCTCGATGCCCATGCGCTGTGCCAGGGTGAGCGCGCACGTGGTGTGCGTGAAGGCCGGGGGGCCATACGAAGTAGTGCCGAGGCGGTGTGTGAGTGAGCGCGGGTCGTGCGCGGGTGTTGCTGTGAGGTCGGGGTGTAGGACGGGCGGTGTGTACGACGAGGCGGTGCTGATGTCGACGAATGGCATGGCGAGGGCGAGAGAGGCGAGGTTGCCGTGGTGGTGGTTGTGGTCGTGATCGGCCGTTGACGACCGGTCGTGATTCTTCCCCCCGCGAGTGCCACGAGGGCGCTTCTTAGCGGCGCCCTTGCCCTTGTCAGAGTCGGCGTGCAGTTTGTCGGGTCGCTCGTTGCTGCCCTTTTAAGGCGCATGCCAGTCGCCCGAGCCGCGTTGTTGGGCCTTGAAGGAGGGCGCACCCGGGTTGCGTTTGACGGCGCTCAGCTTCTGTGCGTTTGAGCTGCCGCCAGCGTCACCCGATTTGGCATGGTTGTTCCCGCGACGCGCACCATGCTGGTCCCAAGAGAGGACCACGGTTTTGTGAATGGAGTCGATTGTCGTGGTAGCGAGGGAGTCCGAGGTGGCTATATTTTGAGCTACGACCTCCATTTGTGGAGGGAGCTTGGCGAGTAAAATCATCACCTGGACTTTGGTAGGAAATTTGAAGTCAGCTTCATCGAGGCGAGAAAATAACATTGCGAGACGATTGAGGGACTTTCTGGGGTGAGAATCACCCGGAATCTTCAAGTCGAGGACCGCGCGGAAGTCCGCATATGCAGTGGCTATGCCGGATTTTGCGTAGTCCATTTTCAGCACATCCCAGAGCTTGAGGAAAGTGTCGTGCTTGCTGACTTTGGTGCGGATAGGGGGTAAGAGTCTGAGGAGGACTGATCCCATAGCTTTTGCATTCTTGAGGTCATAGGAGTCGATGTCGTCTTGGTTAGATTTGTCTGTGAGTAAAGTAGGACGTGCGTCGAAAACGACATGGTCGCCCATGGCCATTATGTAAGCGCTCATTGTCGGAGCCCAGTCCGTCCAGTTAGTGCCGTCGAAAATGGGCACAGCTGCAAAGAGGGCGTTGGACATGGTTGATGATGATCTAGAGAGTGGGAGGGAGTCAGAAAATTGTTTGATGGGAATCAGAACAATAAATCGGACGCTGAGCGGCTCGTAGATAGAGCGCTGCTCTCGTTGATCGGATCATCAGTCGCGGCGCTGACTAAGCGCGTGACTTTTTGTCCGTCGTCAGGCGAGTCGCTTGCTCACTGCTGCAGCCGATGAAGGCACTGCTAGTGATGCTGTGGGGCTCATAACCTGTTGAGCAGAGGCAATGCTCAACCCGAAGGGAGCAATGTTATAGGCTAAGCAACTACTTACATAGACGATGGTAAGAGGGGCAAAAAACTCTTGTATTATGGAGGCGCATAGGGCGCCCTTATATACATACAGGGATGAGAGATTATGTAAGTATATCCTGTATAAGGATAAGATCTCTCATGTATCTACGTACTAGATAAGATATGATATAGGAGCTGATTAGCTGCTTAATAGCGCTATGTTCAACAGAGCAAACCTTGGAGGAGGAGAGGTACTCAGAGGAGTGCAAGTAACCAAATCCTATGTATATTTTGTACCAAGTCACCCGCCTTCAAGATTTCCTCGACGTCGTTTGCAAATGTAACTTGAATCGTGGCAAGCATAAGATCAGATCGCCAACTTATCTAATCTCTGTGGTCCAGTCCTCGCCCCTGTTTCCCATCGTCCATGTGAAGTGCACTGCATGTAAGCGATATATCAACTAAAATATTTGAGCTCTGGGTTGCTGATTCATTACAGAATGGCCAACCTTATCCGCTCTGCAAAGTCAGGGAACGAGTGGGCGCAGAACGACCTACGAGCTTACAACATCAGAGTCGTCTTCCAAGACGCCACCACCTTCTTCTATGGTCTCCTCCCTGAGCCCGCTGCCCGGCCCGAGGTCCTGACGACGCAAAACTCGAGCGATGCTCAGGACGACGATGTGTTTGCTCTCCTTCGCACGTTGGAGCTTGCCACGTTGGGACCCCCGAACGAGGAATCTGCCGTCGACGATTTCGCCGTGAATCTCTTTCGCGAGCTGAGATATACGGGGAGAGGGAGGGTACCAGGACAAGGAAGGGCATTCGACTCGTCATCTGTGGCGAAGAGAGGTACGCCAAGACGGACGTTTGCATCATCGACGCCAGCAATGCTTTGCTACTGCTCGTGCAGGAAGACAAGCGGTACCTTGAGGGATCGGATCCCGAGCCTCAGCTTATCACTGAAGCCATCGCCGCATTTTCCACCAACAATTTCGATCGTACACGAGCTCTCGGGTTGCCTGCGCTGGATGAAAAGGTGCTGCCTGGAATTACCATGACAGGTACTATGCCGATTTTCTACAAGATTCCGGTGACAACTGCTCTTGCCCATGCTGTTGAGGAGGGACAGTACCCTGCACAGGAGACGGTCGTTTACGCCCATCTCCCTGAGGTGCTGAGACCCCAGCAGCGCTTTCAGGAGGGAATGAAGCCTTTGGACAATAGGCGTATCATACTTTCCTGCTATGAAGCTTTCAAGCATTTTGTGCAGTGACTTCAAGTTTGGGCAGTACAGCATTTCTTCTATCATTATCATTCGCGCTGTTGTGTATTTCTACCGTGTAGATCGAGTTTGTCTTTGTACTTTTTCGTGTGCTCTCCGATACCGATGCATGTCTACCACTCGCAGTTGGACACAAGGTCGCTCTCGACATTTGTTACCCCCTTACGAGGGCTGTCTTTCTGTGCGTGACCTCCAAGCTCGGGAGGACACGAGAAGGTGGAAAGCAGCAGATTGAAATAATGAACATACGTCGAGATTTCTACGACATCAAATTCCTTCAGTGCAAACAAGCAGGGCTCTCTCACCTCCCAATGAAAAACGGTAATATGTAGCATCCCAGCCGTCACCCACTACTGATGCGTCTACTAGGTCTGAACCACTTGCAGATCGCCGTGTGTAGGAATGATGAGGGAGCGGGAGCTGCAGAGGGACACACGCTCCCAAGCCGTGCGTCATTCTGCTAAACCTTTCATCCCTAGTGCCCAGATCTCCCTGAAACCAAACACTCTGGCTTTCGTGACCGTTCGAGGGGTCAATGGACCTATCTCGGGTGGAGGTCGGAAACGTGTTACAGTCTCAGAGATGATTCAGAACTTCGACCGTGAGGGTGTGTCAGGACAATCATCCAAGGTCAATCGCATCACATCCCCGAATATACATCGAAATGGACTTTTCAATCGGTGGAGCCCTTGAGGTATAGGTTACTAGAGAGCATAACTTGAGGGTCTGTGAGAGGGGTGCCACTCTAACAAAGGGAACCGAAAAAAAATCTATGGGCTATTAGGGAGTCTGGGATATACCTGTGTGTTAGGGTGGTGCCGACTGTATTCGTTCGAGTTGTCGTCAAGGGTCATTAACATTGTTGACAGCGCGAGGATCGCATCCACTTCGTTGTGTCGCCTCTGGAAGCAGATCATGAGAGCTATCCCGGAGAATGGGTGATGGAGACGAATAATCTGGGTAAACTAGGGCGGAGAAGAAGCGCAGTCTGATGCAAATCGACTGGGAGGTCAAGATCAGAGTGTAATTATGTTGTCTCAGCAGTCGGTTCATGGGGGCGGGAGGTTCGGGGTCGAAGAACGACGCATCAGAATATATCTGTTACTACTGTCCTTTTCCGTAATAACTCTTGGTCAGTGTTGTTTCTATGATGCAGTATCGAACCCGCCCACATAATTAGTTCCGGAGCTCAACGCGACCAGGACCGTGACGGATCCGAGATTCCGAGGAGTGTGATGATCCGGGATCCATATGCTGAGTATTTTGTCTGGCAGTGGTACTGATAATTTAGCATTCACCGACTCCATTGTGCATGTTGAAACAGACACTGCTATGCTGCTGAGAGGGTGATGGCCCCGGGAAGTTCGTGGTACTAACCTATGATGCTGCTACCAGCCATGACCAGTCTTGGGTAGGCCAATATTATAATCGCCTCAGATGTCGCTCAACCTAAAGCTTTTGATGGCTGATCGAGTCAGCCCGCTCACAGCTTCACCGATACCTCGAGGTCAGATGTGAAGTTGACGACAGCTGGCGGAGCAACGGTTTAGCTACACATATGATACCGAACATCAGGTACCCAGGTACGCATGCATAAGCTAGAGAGACATGTAGAGAGCGGAAAACAACAAGAACATGTGACAGCAACCGAGAAGGTGGCAAGGTAATACAACACAAACGCAAACACGGAACCAAGATTGTTCTACTACCCGTCCCACTCTCTCATCACGATACCTCCAACACGGCGGTTTGAACGTCCTTTGAACAAGTGATCTGACGTGGCTTAACGATAATCTCATACTCAGCAGCGACCCGCCTGAATTGTCTATCCGAGGTTTGTTGGAGTAGCAGCGCGCTGAAAGGTCGTTCGAGGCGAGCGGCAAGTCGCAGCGCTCGAGTGTAGTCATCCAATCGCGTCGACCGAGACTGGATGACCTCGCTGATGATCAATGACGCAACACCGACATCAGAGACAACGTTGGGATCAATGTCCACAGCAGCGCTGAAGTCGATATCAAAATCGTAGTCAACGTCGGTCTCTGAATCATCCTCCCAAGCGACTCCACCAAGCATCTCGGTCCGACCGAGGAGGCCACGGATCCACGGATGTACAAAGCACAACTTGCGTGATTCGGTAAATGGGATGACATCCGAGGTCTGGAATTCCACTTCTCCGAGAACAGACGTCCTGGCGTAATATCTGCTCTCTTGGTGGCGACGTATTTTCTTGACAGGGAACACGATGCATGGGAGATGCAGTCGACGATGAGAACTGTGCGCAGGTTGCAGACGAGCTACTCGGTCATAGATCAGCATCGCCTCTTGTTGGGATAACGTGGTCCGCAGTGTCGCGACCCGTGCCTCTGTTTCATCCTCGTTCATTGCTGGTGATATAAACAACGATTGCTTGTAGACGGCGGTAGAGGTGGGGAAGCAGCTATTGAATCTAGAGGACTTCCCGGTCCAAGCAAGTATGCTCATTTCACCCGAACGAGTCAAGAGTTCCTCAAAGAGGTGGCCAAGGGCTGCTTCTCCTTCCCCATAGTTCGGTGTCAAGTCGCTACCAAAAATGCCAATCAACGAGTATGCCACATCTTCTTCAATTGTCGCCACACGTGTCGAAGCCAAGTGGAGCACTTCACGAACCCCTAGAGCACCCGGGCGAAAACTGGTGATAATATCAGGAGCGACCCCGAGTGCGTTTGCCAACTCCTGCACGATGATAGGGGATTCTTTGTGGTTGGCGCGGGTGTCATTGAGATAGGGCTTCCATTCGCTATCGTAGAAACGAATGACCTTGGACGCGAGCAGTTCCAAGAGTGTCCATACTCGCGTCAGCCATAAGCTGCTCGCGAGGTCACCTGGCTGCGACGGAGATGTTACGCCGACAAGGAGAGCGAGTGTAGCTGCCGACCCCTCATACCACTGATACATGGAAATGAGTGACCGGGTCAACAGCGTGCTAGTACTCTTGTTGATGCAGCACGTATCACTCCACGCCCACCGATAATCATCGTCGCGAACCATCTCGCAGAATTTGCGCAACTTGTCGTTTAGCGGTGACGGATGTAGCACCCAGACTGATTTCACGACATTGACTTCTTCGAATGTCGGTTCTTTCCCTTCCCATGTGTGCGAAAACATGACGTATCGGAAGTATCCCGAGACGACTTGTAGGATGCGATTTTTGTCCAGTTCCTTCGTCATGGAGGAAACCAGCTCTTTGAAAGCTGGATCTGCTTTGAATATACGGGTTCGCTCGGGTCCATCGCAGAGAAGGCCGGTTTGGATATCGATAAGTACGAGTGGACAAATCTTGAAGGTCTCACAGATTGCAGCATCGATGGCAGCCATTGTCACCGAGGGCGAAACATAATCATTGCACCGTTCTACAGAGCACGTCAACAATCCGCCATTGGACCAGCTGTGGAAAACTCTTACTACGGATGTCCTGATCGAGGGAGTTTTCGATTGCTGAAAGCATGCTGGCGAATGCATCGACGGCCTCGTCATACCGCTGTGCACCGTGGAGTGCTGCGTGCTTTCTCTCGTAGCCCCAAGGGCAGGCAGGGTCGAGCAAAATGGCCTTACCAGCACGTCATCAGAAACGAAGTGCCAGATGAAGCACGATCATACCTCATCAGCATCGCTGATAGCATCCTCCCAGAAGCCCTTTATTGCTCGTGCCTTGCTCCGCTTAAGGTAAAGACCCTGAGCAGCTGGGGGATTGAGGGACAATGCAACCGAGTATCGTTCAATGGCTTTGTCGTGTGCCTGTGAATGTGTTGCAGCGTCGCCCATGCTCTCGAACCCCGCTACACATCTTCGAGTGAACTCTGACAGCGCGCATCAGACCACACAGAAGCTAAATCTGTACAAATAAATCTCACCAGTGATCCAGTTGGCGGCTTCCTCGTTTGGTTGGATGTTTTCACCCATGGTGTTGACCGTCTCGAGAAGAGCCTCCGCAGCCTCCTTCATCCGACCGGTGGCATGCAACGCTTCGCATAGTTGTCTTCGAATCGAGAGAGCAAGTCTCTCGAGTTGCCATCCAAATATCTTTCAAACGGGATCAGCATGCACCATGACGAACTCGAGATTGCTCACAAGTGAGATGGTCTTGAGGTGGAGGTTTGTCTGAGACGGCGACTGAAGCTGTGCACGTTTGAATAGCTTTATCGCACCCTCATAATCACCCTCCTTGATGGACCGCTTTCCTAGGAGGACGAACATTTGTGCCTGGGAAGAACATCAGCGGGTAATCTCCGCGACCGAATTGCGTCATGAGCATGCCTGAACAGTGTAGAAAATTGACTTGTCGTCCACCTTATCGATGAGGTCGTCAACGCGCGCCATCCCATCATCCCGCTCCCCGGTCTCAAACAAAATGATGGACTAAATGAACCTACAGGTTAGTGGCAGCGAATATCTAGCATACGGAACACGTACGCGGATTAGCGATAGGAACGCAATTTCTTTGAGACTACAATGCATGAATGCAAGGTCGAACGCGCGAATCGCTGCCTTGCATTCTCCCTGACCAACGCATACCATGGCCTTCGCAATATAACCTATGACGGACGGCTGAATCTTAAGAGACTTGCCACAGACGCGAGTGAATATACAGTAAGTAGGTGGAAAACCCAACGGAAATGCACCTGTTGCGCGTCATCATGCGCCCCGCTCCAGTTTTGCAAACGTGCGCGTATGAGCGCACGATTCGCCAAAGAGTGGTAGCTATGGTGCGAAGAATGTGGCATTTCTTCCGTGATGACCACCTCAGCCTTCTTGTAATCGCCTTGCATCCACAGTTCGCATACTGGGCGACTGGGATGCAACAGTGCTACCTGAGGACGAGGAAATCAGATTGTGGTCGAAAACAACAGATTAGTGATGCTACGAACCGTCGATGCGCGACAGTAGGACTCGGGAAGAATGTTGCGGAGATTCCAGACGATGACTTTCTTCGAGCCTGTCCGTCCACCGCTCACAAGGCAGCTGTCATCAGACGAAAGTGAAATTGACTGCACTGAACCAGTGTGGGTGACAACAGGACCGATTTGTGAATGTGTAGAAATATCCCAGAATGAAATGGACGAATCCACAGAAGCTGCAATGAACTTTCCACTATTTGATAGGACGATCGACGCGGGACTGCAGCTGCTGTGAATCCGCCATGTGGACAGCAGAGATCCAGAGGACGCATCGAAACACTGGATGTTGCCGTCGTGCGATGCGACAAAAAGTTGCCGATCATCACTTGACCAAGCGAGTGGGATGGTTGGTTGCTGACCGATTGAGCTGAGCCTGACTGGAATGTTGATGAGCAAGTGTCCGTTTTGAGTATCGTGGATGCGGACAGAAGTTTGGGAGTAGGGGGAAGTAGCAACATAGCTACCATTGGAGGAGAACTTGAGGGCCACCAATGCGCCAGAAGTCGGCTGCAGGGGACCGACGAGGCGCTGACCAGTCGTTATATCCCAGATGGAGGCCACACCATCATATGAAGCCGTCCCAACTTTCCTCGAGTCGGGTGAGACGTCTACAACCAGGGCCCAGGAAGAATGACCCTTGAACTCAACCACCTTTTTCTGTGTCGTCGGGTCCCACACCGTTACCAACCCGCTCATGGCACCACATACGATATACCTTCCGTCCTTGGACACGGCAACGGCGAGGACTTCATCCCCACTCCAAACTGTTGTCTCCACCTCTCGACCGTCTTCGACCTCCCAATATCGAAGCATTCCATCATCGCCACCGCCTGCAATTCGCTTCTCATCCTGCAGGAAGGCGACAGAGTTTATGGCGCTCGCGAGACCATCGATTTCAACAATTTTTTGACCATCTGGCAAACAATCACCATTGCAGTCTACCCTATTTGACAGTGATACGCACCGCTTACCGTCGACGACATGCTCGTCAATGAGCTGATGTTGCAAGAATACAATGGGAGTGGAGCGATGCGTAGTCGTCAACAGTTTACTCGTTATCACGTAGTGAATAAAGTTCAGGCTAGAGTAAACGAAAGGAGGAGCTAATCAATCGTCAGTATATGTCGAGAACCCGATAAGAATCGGACCTCACCTTAGTCGTTTCCCTCTCGACTAAGGGGGTATGCGGGGGGTAATGCTATAAGTAATGGCCATTGGGACGGAGAACGAAAGAGAAATGAGGATGAAGCATGTAAATGCGTCATCATGCATCATGCATCATCTCGTGGTAGGTACGATGGCCGTTCCCGAACAGTTCAGAAGTATTCACATCTGTTGATACTTTGGCCACCGTCGTATCCCTTACAACAGCTACTGGAAGACAATTGAGCTGTGGTTACTCGAGAGCTGCAACTTGAACAGTCGGCGGTGACTCGGGAACCTCGAGTAGCGTTCCCTTGACTCGATGCTTAATGTCGAAGTAATCGTAATAAGAGAATGCATACCCAGGAACGGAGTCTATGAGCATTGCACCGGCTGGAGTAACCAGAAAGGTGGGGAGAATGAGCGAGCCCTAAGTTATGGTGTAGTTCCAACTCGACGCGGACATTGGTCACGTGTGATGGGTCACAATGTTTGATAACATATGTCGGACTGACAGATCAGCAGTGGGAACTCGAAAGTCAGCGCCGACTGAACTTGGCCAGCGCTCAGCCTCTGGGAAAACCACGGCTCTCAACGAGACACCTGGTCAATACCGACCGTTGTGTCTGTGTAGGACATTGCAATCAATTAACACCGGTCCATCTGCAGGAACAGGCTCATGCCACTCTTGAAAGTCGGTAGCCTTCTCTTCGCGTACCGACAAGTCGTTCAGTTTGCCAAATATCTGAACCCCGAGTTTATATGCATAGACATCAAGAAGCCGGACGGTCGCCTAGTCCCAATTTTTATCTTCAGCCTCTGCTCCCAGCCGGCTGGGACGGAAACAAGAACCAAATCCAAAAAGTGGAGAGAAGTCCAGGCTGTAGGGCGGTTCAGAAAGTGGTTTACCGATCACGGTGTTGAAGGCAACCTTCCATTCGGCACTTGGGTGATAGACCCATACGGGCCTAATTAGTGTTCACCTGTTTCATCTGATGACATGTCTAATTCTGTTCAGTCATTGTTGTCATTCACGCACGCTTTCACAGTATAATATTCTCCAAACTTCGAGCCTTCAAGGCTGTTCTGCATATCAACTTATTCCGACTTACTTCTGGAAAGAAAGTCACAAGTTTGATACTTTCAATGAACCGGTTACTTCAATACACGTGCCACGCAGACTTCTCGTGGTAGCGCAAACTTGGATGTACTCTAGGATCAAAATGTGTCAGCACGCGCCGTGCTGTTGCCAGACTCCTCGTAAGTGATGATTTAGTCGACTACATGGAAGAATGATGATAGTCAAGTTCCCCGAGTCTGACGGTGCCTTTTGGCGCTCGAGCACTTGTGGACGGGGAGCACGAGGGGGCGTGTAACAAATAGTGGACGCCGAGTCGTGGACTACAGACGTGCTGGTAGTGTTGAGGAAGTAACAACAGTCTTCAACGTTTCAACCTTCGACTCCCCGTTCTGCCTACAGGACACTACACGAACGTTGCTAGCTTCTTGGATGGTCTTTTGAAGAGTACGCCTCGAGTGGACTCGATGTAACACCAGAGATGAAATTCTGAGGACTGACCGATCGTGTTGCTCCATTTGCACATTCCTTGACGCAACTCAGACTACGCACTTGGCTTCGAACCGATCGTTACCCTGGCCTAACGTATTCCGCCGTGACCGACGCTTTGTGTATGCTACAGGAAAGTGCGACAGAATCCTGGAATGGCACAAGGTATCCTAGGTTCAAGTCCATTGTCCTTGGCGGGCGTTGGCATCTGCCCAAGGTGAGCTTGCTACCGGTTGTAGTCACACATATTGTGATAGAGCAATGTCAGCGAATAACGGGGACCCAGCACCTCACAGATCGTCACAAGGACTTCGTTGGTGCCTTTAAGGTGGTCCAGCAACACATCGATGAGTTTGACGAGCGCTTTCTTCAGCTTCTCGTAGAAATACCTAGGGAATAGAATGCGTTCGGGTTGGAAGGTTTACAGGTAAGTGAGCGTCACACGGCAGCCTGGCGTGATGGGCAAGACTTCGGACTCGACATCACCAAAGAAGGTGACGAAGCGCACCAACAAGTTATCATGTTGATTGACTCCCAAGTGACGCTGAGAGTAAGCTGTATCGTGACATTATATATAGGATCATCGATCACGTCCCCATCGTCAGCCTCCCCTTTGGCATCCATATTCACCAATTCATACAGCTCCAACTCTCCGTCAAGAAACGTCACTGATGTCCCGCAAGTGATTTCGGCCCACGTCATGTTCGAGAAGTCAAACGACTGCTCAAGTTGTTTTTTTCTAATGGTGATGTGAAATCTTGGCTTATGCCTTCATCGTCGAGTGGTGATCGATTTTGTAATTGTCTGGTTATCGAGTCGAATGAATCATCGTCAATATTTGTCAGGTTGGTCGCACAAGGCGGGTTCGGATGCCGAGGATTCGGGAAATACTTGATGAATGGTGTTTGTAAGTTGACTGGACTGGGAGGAACTTGCAACCGTGGATGTGGGGAATACAGTTGTTGCGGGAGCGGGTGAAGATGGAGCCTCATCAGGAGCAACGGAAGGGACTGAATATCCGTAGTTGCTGTACTAGTGGGCTAGGCCCATCTTAGACACCGTATTCGCCTAAGCCGTTCACGCGGGTCATTCGTCATGCAGATGGGCCATTCGCAGTTCGGTGGGGTTCTTGAACATGTGTTTTTGGGTAAGACATGATCGTAGTTTGGCCAGGATGGTTCGAAAAGGCACTCGCATGAAGCTGAGTTGGGCTTAACTCAGGATCTCAGATTACAATGATAACGGGTAAACCTCACTTCGATAAGACTGTATCTATGACCGTGCGACCACCGCCGCATTTTCATAATGATTGTGGCTTTTCAATGGGCTAGTAGCTGCTGGTCATGAAATGTTACAAGGTTTGTTCGCCAGTGGCGCTTCAAACTCACTGCCGAATTCCCCTGACATGCAGCCTATCCTGGATACGGTCGTATTGATGCGACCATTCAAGCTGTCCGGAGCGAAGAAATCGGCAGCCAGGAAGCGAACAATGACGGACCTAAATTCTTGGATGCAACTGACCTCGCGAACCCCCAATTCAGGC
>JBBPSC010000629.1:0-15534 GCA_038093395.1 Baorangia bicolor
CACATGGACGTTTAATGTTGGACGATGTTACGTACGATTTTGATGGACTGTTGTGTCTGTTGTGGTATCATGTTGGTCCTACATACATATATTCTTGGTTCTTTCCTTGTGATGGATCTCTGCACGGGACTGATCAATGGGTTCTATCCGCATTGCCAGCGCATTGGTGGGAATGTCACCAGGCTGATGGAGATAGTCGACACGATCGATCAGGTCGGTTAGTTGCTATCGAAGGGCATCCATTCACTCGTCCGTATCGCATATCTCCAGTGATGTCATCATTTCAAGAACGAGTGCTTCGCTGAGCATGATACCTGCTCGAAATACAATCTGACACGCGCTTACCATCCCTTTAAGTTCCAGTCTCCGGGTACTGTATGTACTGAATCCCAGGGATCAGTGGGGGCGTACCATGACAATTCATACCAACGTATATTCTTCATATACCCTGAACCTTCTGGTATAGCCGAAACTAAACATGGTTTCGGTGAGCTCGCGAGATGGAGTTTTTCCATTTCAGAGGGATTCCCACCACGCAATTGTGGATGTCACTGCCCCCTACGATGGGAGATTCTCATGCGACGAGCCGACTGATCAAGTTCCAGGTGGAATGATTCGATGCTCCACACCACCAGAAGCTGTCGGACGAGAAGAAATCAGGAACACAACGTTATGTAGCAAAGTCCGGGAGATACGCCAACCGAAGTAGGAAGAAATGGAAGGATCATATGATTGATACGCAGTTGTGCAGTGCTTGGAAAAGCGAACAGGGTCGAGGGCTATTGACAGCACCAAACTGACAACAGAAAAAGGATGCCGTCAAACGCTGTGGAGGGCGAGGGTACTACACACAAGTACTTTTTATTGTCATGTTGACATTTGGGTGACCACCGCCGAACTAACCTGTCAAACGGTGCTTGTCAAAAGGTTACCTAAATGGTCCGCTGAATTTTCTCGGAGCAGAGTCTGCGGGGAGATTAGGGTGAGACGGTGCCCACGGAACTCGGTGCACGGAAACACAGCCAAAGGAATCATGATCAACAAAGAGATCGGTTACTGCGGCCGCCATAAAACACTGGAGATACACACAGGGATGAAAGCACAGGAATGCAGAGAAGGAATGATGATAACCCGCCTTCGGGGGGTCAGATATACTTATTTAGAAGGTGCCGATGCCGATGTCATGTGAGCGGCTACACGAAACGCCACTGAGACGGACGTTCATTCGCTATTAAGTCAACTCATCCACTTGGTTCCATCATTCTTCAACACTCTCGCCACTTCGCCGCCAATGTCCCTTTCTTCAATCCAAGAAATCCAACAATGCAAGCGTTATTCTTTATACTGTTCACTCTTGCGTTTTAACCATCTCTTGTTGCAGTCAACATGGTCTCACCTCCTCACCACTCGCCTCCTGTTGATCTTCGTAGGATGACTTCAAACTCGACCCTCCTCACCCCATCCCACAGAGAGCACAGGCTTTCATCCCATGCCTCGCAGCTTTTGCAGACAGGCACTGCAAGACTCGGTTCTCGTTCACCCTCCTCTATACCTTCGTCACCCACATCAGCGTAAGACATTACCACTCTCTTTCTCATCCTTTTCCGCTCACAGTGGCATGTTTTTTTCTCTTTCTCTAGTCACTCATCCTCATCAGCCATCTTTGAACGGGACATCGAGCCCATAGGTCCTCCATCGCCTCCATCTTCCCACCCACCCAACCCACACCGCATTCCCAGATCAAAGGGTACCGAACAGCTTGAACAAAGCGTCCCCTCTGTCCTTGATTCCGCAGCATCCATCCTCACATCATCCTCTCCCATGGAGGAGGATCACATTGCTGTCGTTACCCCTGCCAGGGGCAGGGACAGGGACTACAGAAGCGGTTTCGCGAGTCCGATCGGGAGCCTCAGGAGTAGGAGTCCCAGTCCAACCAGCGGCAGGTCTCCTGCCAGACATCGTTCCAGCTTATTACTGAGCGTTCCTGGGTCCTCGTCACCTTCCGCTCCCATTACGTTACCAATGCTCTCATCGAGCCCTACCAAAGAACCTCAGGGCCGTTTGACCATTCAAACATCTCCCGTTAGTATCCCGTTTCCCCCCGTTGGGACGACAACGGCGGTAAAGAAGGCTGGAAAATCAAGTCCATCGATCAATACCCCCACGTCGGCGTACTACTCTACACTATCATCCGCCGAGTCGTCGCCTTCGACAACGGTTGAACAACTTCCTCCGGTCATCGCATCGTCTATGCGACCAGTCACCCAACTTCAGCCTGCGCAGCACCTTCAAATCCAACCAATACCACAAGCCCTGCCCGCGATTTCTCCTTCCTCCACTTATACAGGGTCTCCGTTCAGCCACCCGTTGAACATCTCCCACCCACCTTCTCCGACACATGTCGCCTCGAAACGGCTCTCGTTCATGTCCTACTCGGATCTTCTCGCATCCACCCCTGCGTCGATGGTACCCCTCTCGTCCTTCACTACGTGTGCCTCATCCGAACCGCCTCCTCACATCCCTGGTGTAGCTGGCTTTGGGAATACTCATTCAAGTGCTGGGTCGATACATGGCAGAGACAGGGACAGTATTGCGTTGGACGATGTCGGTGGTGAGTGGGAGCGTGAGGGTTTGGGAAAGGGATTGGAAGAAAGGCTGGAAGCCTTGATGATCGTCCCTGGAAGGGCTTGAAGCACAGGACACTGGGCACAATCTCCAACGCTCAACTTTGTGAATGCGGAAGGAACCAAAGCGAAAACCATTCGCCCAACACCCTTGGGCCACTTCATCGACATCTGTGACCCAGAACGAAGTTCGAACCAGCACCGAAACGATAATCAGCATCAAATGGTATCCTATCTTACTCGCTGTGTATTAATGGCTCACCTATGAAAACCCACCCTCCGTCTTGTTTTACTTTTGTTCTTATCTTGCTAAAATTCGCACGTCTTCCTCGTCGACCCCCCTAAATTAGATTATATTCTCGTACTCGAAATCGGGTCGATATGCGCTTACGCCTTCATTGTACTCTAAACTATGTCAGATTGTTTGGCTGGCGCCTTGACTGTAGGTTGTCTTCAAGTACATATTTCCACCTCCTATTGTGTTCTTTATGCGATCATGACATGCTATTTATTCCGCACTGGGTCTTTTATTATACATTACTTGTTGAACATCGGATCAATCCCGTGGACAAGAGCTTACAATCGGTAACTGCTCGTTCTCGTCTTGGACGGGGGTCTCCGCGGTTGGCGCATACGTTGCGACTGAAAGGAGGAATCACAGCGTCCTTCTCGAACCCAACTCGTGCGCTCACCTTGTGCTACAGGCCAGTCTCCCTCGGGCAGACGCAAAGAAGAAAAGAACGATAGCCACGATGTCCCTTCTCTTCTAACCGAGGGAAAGCACGTACGGAATCCCATCATATGGTGACTCGTATAAATGTTGCCCCGGATGCAATTCCCTACCGCTGGGCCACGTTCTTTACTACAATTAATTCATCGTTACTATTTGGAGTTCACACAGGTTCCGCGCTACCCCTTGGAAAGAGAGAAGGTGCTCAACATGCCTTGTCGAGAAACCCCAACATCGGACTCGTCTGTGGCGTCCACGATATCGACCGAGTGACGTGGTATTCGGAACGTCAGCGCGCAAACGGTCGATTGGACCTCGTGACACGCTGTATCATGCGGGTCTTAGTGCCGCGCACGTAGCCTTTAGAGATGGCCCGAGGTGACAAGAACGGTATGTATGTCGTGTTCGCGGTACCAGATACGGTTGCACTGATCCGTTCAAGCAATATCGATAGGCTCTTTCAACCTCCGTTCATTCCCCTTTGCCCAGCTTATCACTGATGGCGCCCTCCTGTGATCGTAGCCATCCGATTCAGAATCGGATGAGTGGATTCACAGCTTCGGAGTGCATTCTTTTTCCTCATAGAGGATACGTCGTATTTCTCGGCCCTAACTTTATGCGTCGACCATGGCCATCCAACCATGCCTATCTTGGATCTCGGCTTATCGTACAGTCAAGTCCTGGTTTCGCACGGTGCCTGGGCTCGAGAAGGTGTGTCCGATTGCTCTCTTCGCTGGCTATCCTGAGGTCCTCGTGCTCAGTGATCCCCCTATGCATTGCACTCGCTACTTCCACTGGACGGCATCACAAGATTCAGTTATCAGTCATCAAAAGCATCACGGTGCGCGGTACCAAATTACCAATGAGGTACGTCTCAGCCAGGCAGCAGTATACGAACCTTTTATGCCTGATCCATCGTTGGTCTCACCAGCTGCTGTCCCCAAGGCTAACCATATGCACGGATCCTTTGCATGCCAGCATGCCATTACTGGTTTCCTCGCTGCGTGCAGTCCCGTGTACAATGCGTCCACATTGTACGACCCAAATGAGTTAGTCCGGTCATCAGAGTTAACCATATGCCTCAGGCTTGAATGCAATGTCATCCGAATCTCTCTGCTGGGCGAATCGGAACCGGTAATCGTCTCCTAGGAGCGACCACCATTCTTTTTTCCGCGGTGCGTGCGGCGGAAGGAAGGGGTATAGCTATGTTTGACCACGTGGATGCCCGGACATGCATAAAGACGGGCATTCATTGTCATTTTTGATGTTTCAACCCCGTCTCTAAACTCCCCCGTCGAGGTCTTTCGACGACCTTGTGTTTTTCTCCACCAAGGCGTTGTCGCGTATCGTTTCTAGTCCTGCCAAGGATGGTATCTCAGATTAGCGTTGGGGTATCACCCGTGATCCGTCTCGGTCTAGGCCTTTGTTTTGTTGCTTCGGTGATGGCGTTTGACATGACGCTCAATACAAATGTATGTGTCTCTTTGTCCATGTCACCGGTTCCCTTACCCGTGCTGAGTATATGCGTTTGTAGTTGGCCGTGTATGTATTCCCCTATGGTGGCTTATTGAAGAATGTCATGTTGAGTTGCAATGTCCAGGTACTGGGGTCAGAACTCGTACGGAGCATCCAATCCCAGCAACACGGCCGCATGGCAGCAGTCTATTGAATTCTATTGTGGCGTATGTCTCTCCTTGGTGACGGGTGATGGCAACACGGCTCTCATTCATTTGAAATCCGCAGGACAGCACCATTGACACGTTCCCTGTCGCATTCCTCACCGAGTTTTATTCCACCGGTAATTTGCCCACTATTAATCTCGCCAACGTAAGTCGGTTTTCATTTTCGTTATCGGGGATACGGTATCCGTATCCTTGCGACGCCTAACCCGCGCACTGATCCACCTTCATTGTCTTGATTGTGTTTCCGCATGGGTATACATGCAACGTTAGACATGCAGCACGGTTAATGATCCCCTCTTCCCGGGCACGAATCTTCCCAACTGCAACTTCCTCGCGGCAGGCATCGAAACGTGTCAAAAGGCCGGCAAGATAGTCACGCTCTCGATCGGAGGTGCGACTGGCGGCGTTGGGTTCACGAGCGATTCAGAGGGACAGGCGTACGCGCAAGTGATTTGGGATATCTTCTTGGGCGGAAGCAGCACCACGAGGCCATTCGGAACGGCTGTTTTGGACGGGTATGTTTCCCCCCGAATCCCCCTTGGTCGTCTGGGAGACCAGCGTGTCACAATGCTCACGTGTGGCGATAATCCCTTGTTTTTACGTACAGGATTGACATGGATATCGAAGGGGGGTCGCAGACGGGGTATACTGCTTTCCTGACGGCACTTCGGAGTTTGATGAACGGCGGAAGCAAAAAGTGCGTGGATAAGTTCTGATCGTGTTGACGTTGTGATAGAATTTGACGTTTCATAGATATTACATTACCGCAGGTCGTGTCTTTTTGTTATGGGAGGTGACCGCATGGTTTGACTGACACTATCATCGTTTAGCTCCACAATGCCCCTTCCCAGATGCCTACATTGGAACAACGTTGAACGCGTTCGGTTTTGACGCCGTCTACGTGCAATTCTGTGCGTACACCACGCGTCTTTCCTTGATACGATCGGCGTGTTAACCTGGAGATCTTTTTTTAGATAACAACTATTGTGGACTCGGCAACTATGGCAACGTGAATGTGCGTCGTCACTTTCACGACCAACGTCTCGTGCGCTCTACTCACGCGATCTCTCTCTCCCTATAGGCCTGGGACTTTGGTACGTGGTGCGTACAACACGTTGTCCCCCTATCTCCATCGACTCACGAGACACGTATGTAGGGACAACTGGGCCAAGACTGTCTCCCCGAACAAGAACGTCAAGGTCTACATCGGTGCGCCGGCCTCGTCTACCGCCGCGGGCAGTGGCTACGTCAGCTCGTCGACGCTCGCGACAATCATCTCGCAGACCAAGAGCCAGTATTCGTCTTTTGGGGGCGTCATGCTCTGGGATGCGTCTCAGGCCTATGGTAAGTTGTCCGCCTTCGATTTCGGACGCGCTGACGGACGGGCGTGATAGCGAACGGGAGGTATGACCAGGCCGTCAAGGCTGCGCTCACTGGGTCGACCGGGTCTACACCTACGACGTCGTCGAGCGTCAAGACCAGCACGACCACGACCTCTTCCTCGACAAAGACGAGCACCACGTCCACAAAGGCCACCACCACGTCCTCGACAAAGACCACCACCACGTCGTCGAGTCCCTCGGCCACGTCGACCTCTGGCGCCGGACTCTGCACAGGCGTATCCGCATGGGCATCCAACATCATCGTGCGTCTCCCCAATACCCTCCCGTCCACTTCATCCAAGCTAACACGCGTTTTCTAGTACCTCGGCGGCGACGAGGCCACGTACAAGTGAGTACGATCCCCATCTCTCACCGTCCAACGCGCTCACCCTTCCAATCCAGCAACCAACTCTGGAAAGCGCAGTGGTGGACCGAAGATTCGACGCCCGGAGGTAAGCGCGTCGCCATATCTCGGATCGTACTGGTCTCAACACGTCCCCCACAGGTCCCGATAACGTCTGGGTCCTCGTCGGATCATGCTAAGGTGATGCAGTATGCAGGAAACGCCACCGTTCCAGTTGCCGAGCCCGTCCATGTGGTCCGAAACGCCACCGGTACCGGTCCCGGGGTGGAATCGGGCCGGAACAAAGACCGCATGTATGTCCTCGACGTTATTTCAATCGCTGCCTTCTTTTATTCGTTTTTCCTATTCCATTTATTCCATTCCTTATCTTTTTTACCAGACGCTCGATGCGTCCCTCAGAGATTATATGTAAAAGAAAGAAGAAAAAAAAAAGGGAAATCATGTATCAGTATCACTCACGAATGCGATGCGATTCTTTTTCATTTGCATGTATGTCGGCGTCATATTGACACGATCGGGTCGGGAATTTTATTGTCCTATGCAAAAAAAAAGACGTGGAGTGGGGTGATGGATATGCAGTATGGTTTGTAGTCCCCTCCCTTTTGGCCCTTTTGAAATTCTCCTCCAGGCATCGTCATGTCAACACCGAGTGACCCACACGACCTCCGAAAAAAAAAAAAAGAAAGGTATTAAAACACCAAATCGTTGTTGTAAATGTAGCGTGGAATGATGGAAAAAGAAGAAAAGACACACACCGAACTTTGTCGGGGGCCTGAACCAAAAACACACATGGGACACAGTATGGGTAGCGATACGGAATGGCAAAAAAAAAGGGAGGGAAAGGAGGGGGGACACACACATTTATCTTGACATGCGAAAGAGAAAGGGGGGAGAGGGTGTAACACAGGATCGATCAATTGATCTCGATAGATACAGTAAAACAAACAAATGAAACAAAAATGAAACAAGAACAGAAATTGGCGAGTTTATGCATCCATCGTTTACATACCCTATGGTACGAAGGAAAAAAAGATCATCAACGACGAGCGGGGGTTTCAGATCCCCATGCCCTTGCGCGTCGCCTAGAGGAAAGGGAGATGTCACCGCTTCCGCTTGCCGCTGATGACAGGCTCTGTATCTGGACTGACACCCTCATGCCCCACCATGCCCTCGGCACTCGCACTCCGGCTTCCGTCCCCTTCGGAGCCATCGTCTCGGGCCACAGACGAGTTGCCCGGCAGCGGGAGACCAAACCCGGGTCCGCGAACGACGAACCCCGTCGCGGCGTGTCGATCATGGTTCTGACTCTCGCCATCGTCTACATCCGCATCCGCATCCACACCCTCACCCTCGCCATCAAACATCTCCGCGTCGAGATCGATATGCTCGGATAGATCCACGACAGGGTCCATGGGTGGAATGACGATGTGACCACCCGTACGGACGGTCGGACGTGGTCGTCGTGACCGATACTCGTTCCCAAGCATGTCGGTCTCGACTTCCGTTTCAGCACCATCACGCGCAAGGGGAGGCGGACTGGCGAGTTGGCGCGCAGATGTGGTGGCGATGATGCCAGGGGCAGATGGCGGTGCAGCGCCGACATCTTCCCACTCAATATCTTCGTCCTCTGGTTCTGGTTCATGTTCTATCTCGACGTCTTCGTCGAGGTCTGCGAAACTGCGGCAGAGAGGGCAGGAAAATGCTGAACTGTGCTTCTCGAGGAGTGGACGTATGCATTTGTAGTGGAAGGCGTGCGAACAGGGTGCAATGAAGAGGGCTTGACGGATCGTGACGGAAAAGAGACCTAGGGATTGAAGATAAGACCGACGAGTTCTATAGACAAAGGAATCGAAAAACGTACAGATGCAGCAGTCTGGGATATTGGTCTTGGGCAACCGTTGTTTGCCCTTGGATGGGTCTTTGTCGCCTGGTTTGCTTGGGTCGGTAGTGACGGCGAGCGCCCTGAGTTGGCTGATGGCATGCGTACTGATGGAGAGGTAAAGAGAGAGATGATGGAAGGATGGAAGGATACGCACTTGAAGGCATTAGCTCCTGCCTGCCACTCTCTACCGACCTCGATTTTTATCTTGACGGACTTGTAAATGTCTTCTGACCCGCCCTGATAATCGACGCCGAGCTGGAGGACATCGCCATCTCTGAGTTGGTATGGTCTAGACTCGTGACCGGCAGGGGAGAGACGGAGGTGGTTGAGAAATGTGCCGGAAGAGGACTTGGTATCTCTGATAAAGAACTTGCCGGATTCGAGCCAAATTTCTGCGTGGGAGCGGGAGACGACTTTTGATTTAAAGGCGAGCTTGTTGGAGGAGAGAAGGTTGGCGGCGTTGAGACCGATTCCGGATCTGTCGGTGAACCTGCCTATGCGAAGTGGAGGGTCGTCGTCCTTGAGATCGCGGGTGATGGGCTCGAAGCGGAGAGTGCGACGGGAGTCGAGATGGGGGACGAGGCGGATGCGGTGGGCGTGGTTTGGGGAGGAGGATGCGGAGGACGGGCCGCGATGAAGTTGGGGTGGGACAGCGAGGGGCATCGCTGGAGAGGTCGCGGTGGGAGGGGGCGAAGAAGGGGCGGTAGCAGGCTCGACGACGGGTGGAGAGGGGTTTGGGTTGGAGGTGGGTTGGCCAGTGGAGCGTCTGCGTCTGAGGATGTTTGAAATACCGAGTGAGGTAGCGACGGGGGTTGACTGAGGGTTACCGTTTGGGGCGAGCTGGGGGATGATGAGGCCAGCGGGTGCGAAAGACCTGCGACGATGAGAACGTTGGGTTGTGTCTGAGGTGGTGGGAGGGACTGGACTTGCTGGGGGAGACGGGGACGAGTCTGGTTGGGTTGGCGCTGGTGGATGGGAAGTGGAGACACCGCGCGGTCGCCCGCGAAGAAAGGATCCCAAAATGGTCGAACGCAATGCTGGCGGAGACTCGACGTTCATCACCACGGGCGAGCTGGATTCCATCTTTCAAACCAAACAAAAAAAAAAATAAGAAGAAGAGGGGGAGGAGGAGGAGGAGAGGGTGGTTTTGTAATAATATGGACTTGTGTGTAATTTTTTTCTTGTTTCAGTCTTGACGAGGCTGAGTGCAGTGTTTTTCTTTTTGCTCTACTCTCGGCCCCGTCAAATCAAGGCACACCACTTCTACCCTGAATGTCTCCTCTACCTACGCCCGTACCCACCCGTGTTCACAGCCCCCCGTCATGACCCGTCTCTTCACCTTGACGCTGCGAAAACGGCCTATCTTTTCCCAGGCGATACTGCGATAAGGACTTTTCTCCACACCCCCACGAGTCAATCATGTCTGCCTCAACGTGGGGTGACCCAACTGCCACCAAGCACGTACTCTTGATTCACGGTCTCACAAGTTCATCTCACAGCTGGCATCGCATCGCGCAGGAGTTTGCGTCTCGAGGCAAGTTCCACATCAAGTGACTGCGGAACATGCCCTTGATTCCTACCCAACACAGGTTATTTCGTCACGGCACCCGATTTACTGGGGCATGGAAGCGCAAGGCGTGGCTCGGACTATACCATCGCCGCGCTGGCGGAAGAGCTCCGGCCCCTCTTTGCAACTGCCGGAGGCAACGATCACCCATATGATATCGTCGTCGGGCATTCGCTCGGGGGCCTCGTCGCCTCTGCCCTGTTACCCCTTCTCAAGTCCACTCGGTCGGTCCGGGTCGTGCTCGTCGACCCGCCTCTCGAAGAGACCCCCGAGTGCACTGCCTACTTCAGACAGTTTTTCTGCGACATGATCAGGAACCCAAAGACACCGGAAGCCTATCTCCAGGAATACCCCCTCGGGACGAGGGAAGATGCAATATTTAGATCCTTGAGCGTACGGCTGTGCGATGTCGCCGCCGTGGAAGCCATCTTTGACGTAGGTCTCTATCCTTTTTGGTCGTTGGTGCTTACAACGCTTCTCCAGCAAAACGTCCCTTGGTCGTTTTCACACCACCTCTCGACAGTGCCGGACAACGTCAATGTGACCGTACTTGCTGCCGACCCGTCCAAGGAGGCGTGCGTGAGAGAGGAAGATTTAAAGCCATACCCCCACGTGACGGCAAAGACCGTTTTGGGTGCCTCTCATTTGATTCCGCTCGAGGTTCCCCAGGTCGTCGTCGAAACAGCGCTCGAAGGCACGGAGTTGCGGAAATAGCGGTATGGTGTGGCGAGTACGTACCGCCATTTTCGTGCTGCGGGTAGAAGTTGTAAGTTGTCAAGAGACTGAATCACATAGCCTTGGTAGTTCAGTTCATAGGGCTTCGGAGTTGATATGCTCATAATGCGTATTAGCATCTGCTACACTCTCGGAGAAACTAACTACATTTTGGTAATATGCATTATGAGATCGGAACGATGATCCCAACAAAGTCCTGAGGTAATTAGCTCGATTGTGATTGGTTGCGGCAGATTCCGGATGCGGCAGCCGTACACTGTCCGAATTCATGCGACAGGTCGCATCGTCGTCGTTGTCGTCCCCCTTCAACTTTTCACTCGCCATGCACGGCATACTCGCCAGCTCTGCCTCTGCCTTTGCTCCCGCACGCGCCGGTGCTCTGCGCGCCTCGCTGCGCACCTTTGCCTCCTCCGCTGCCAGGTCGCAGGCAGTTCCCACCGAGAAACCGACCTTGATGAAGGAGTTCAAGATCTACCGCTGGGTCAGTTCCACTCGTCTCTCGCAGCACGTACACTCACATCCACCCACACCAGAATCCAGATGAACCAGAGAAGAAACCCACCCTTCAATCCTACACCATTGACCTCAACCAAACAGGTCCCATGGCACGTATCCGCGCACGTTCTCGTTCCCAAGCCTCTCTCACGTTAAGTGCGCGCGCATGCACAGGTGCTTGATGCGCTCATCAAGATCAAGAACGACATCGACCCTACCCTCACTTTCCGGCGCTCTTGCCGAGAGGGTATCTGTGGCTCTTGTGCCATGAATGTCGACGGCCAAAACACCCTCGCCTGTCTCTGCCGCATCGACAGGAACGCAAGCAAAGACTCCAAGATCTACCCCCTTCCACACAGTCCGTAACTTGTCTCTTTCCACACGTAACTCGAAATCACGTCTTTCCCGCTCGCTAGTGTACATCGTCAAGGACCTCGTCCCTGACCTCACCCTCTTTTACAAACAATACAAATCCATCAAGCCTTACCTCCAAAACGACAACCCACCCGAAACAGGCGAATTCTTGCAATCACCAGAAGACCGCAAGAAACTCGACGGTCTCTACGAGTGTATTCTCTGTGCCTGTTGTTCGACCAGCTGTCCCTCTTATTGGTGGAACCAGGACGAATATCTCGGGCCTGCAACGCTGATGCAGGCATACCGATGGATTGCCGATTCTCGGGTAGGTGTTGTGTCGTGATCACCCGTTGTGTGACTGACGCGGTTGTGTAGGATGCATATGGTCCCCAGAGAAAGGAACAGCTCCAGAACGAAATGAGCATGTACAGGTGTCATACCATCTTCAACTGTCCGTCGTTTCGCGTTCTCTCGTCCAGCGCTTCTCATTCTTGTCTCTAGGCTCGCGTACGTGCCCAAAGGGCTTGAACCCCGCTGAAGCTATTGCCAAGATCAAGCTTGAGCTCGCTGCCGAATAGGAGGCGCCTTCGTGCGAGTCGGGGTTAAAGCGTGGGCTGGCTGATGGATTCCTTTTTTTCGTGCTGTCATTTTTACCACAATGCGTTGTTATTCATGTTGACCCACTGGCTGCAACGCGAGATTTTGCCTGCCGGGTCCATGTATACACACTGTATGAAATCCGAATAAAGCCGATACAAAGGGGGGTGTTTACCCAAATGCTCCCAGCTGTGTCCGGTAATCAACTATGGCCCGTACCAAACGCCCGAAGCCCACGTATACCTTCCACACCCTCATTTTTATCGAGTATACCCCACCCAGCAGTTAGTGACGAGAATTCATGGCGACGTTTGGCAAACCTACGTTCAACGCCGTCTCTTATGCCGCATCCCGACCGACCTATCCCCGTGCTCTCTTTGACTACGTCTTTCGCTTTCACGGTGAGAGTGGGAACACGGCGCGCTGGGACATGGCCGTCGATCTCGGATGTGGGACTGGTATGTGACCCTTTTCCTTGTCTTCTACTGGGTGCCGGCCAACGAACGTGTTTTGCGTTGCTCACTCTTTGGCACGTGGTACGTAGGCCAGGCGACCATCGAGATGACGCCTTTCAAGAAGATCGTGGGCGCCGATCCCAGCGCGGGGATGGTCGACGCCGCGCGTCGCGCCCTCCTTGCGATCGCCTCTGATCAGGGCCAGTCTAGAGTCCACGACCGGATCACGTACGTCCAGTCTCCCGCGGAGAGATTGGCGTTTTTAGAAGAGGGGTGCGTGGATCTGATGATCGCTGGTGTGTCTGTCGGATCAGGCTCAAGCTCTTTCCGTTGATGGATGTGATAGCACAGGCTGGTCATTGGTTCGATTGGTCTCGGATGTGGCCAGAGGCTGCGAGGGTACTGCGAAAAGGTGGGACGGCCGCGATCTGGGTATGTACCGTGTCGCACGCACCACATTGATCTTATCGATCCGCACCCAGAACTACTCGGAACTCCGACTCCCCAAGTACCCCGCCCTGACGCCCCAGCTGTCCCACTTTTTCCAGGGCACTGACCCACTGACGTCCATCGGCCCGTATTGGCAACAACCTGGCCGATCGATCCTCGATGGTCATCTCGTCGCTGTTCCAGACGCCCGTGACGTCGTCCCAGGTGCATTCAAGGATTTCACGCGCGTTTATTTCACAGGTGTGTGTACGTCTTGTCCCTATCAGTCTCTCACCATTGCCCTACAATTTCAGGCGCGTACCACCCACACTTGCCCTCGCCCCAACCCGTCCTCATGCGGAAGCGGATGACGTGGCACGATCTGTACGGGTATTTCCGCACCGCCAGCGCGTTGCATACCTTTCTTGAACGGCACCCCGGGGACGCGATGCGGCCCGAGGGCGATATCGGGGTGCGGTTTTGGAAGGCGCTGATGAGCGGTGCGTCGGCGCTGGACGGGGTGACGGTGCAGCCGGAGGAGGAGGTCGAGGTCGAGTGGCCGTTGGCGTTGATACTCGTGAGGAAAGCATGAGTGTGAGCATGGGGATTGGTTGTTGGTTGTCGGTTGTCGTTGTAGGTGACCTCTTTGCATTTACATCGCGTCGTACCATGCGAATCGAACGGCCTGTTCTTTTGTGAGGGTCACGACAGCGGGTGACTCGGACTCGTGACCCGCTAAAAGTGAGTCGTCTGTCCTGTCCTAGGCAGATCGCGTTCGGTGGTGTCGGACGTATCGGTTATATATTCACCAACGAGACGCACCTACTCACCTGACCAGGACCGCCTTATTTTTAATCCTTTACGGGGAATTCGGGTCGGTCTCCGTTTCGAGATCTACTTTCGACGTCGTGTATCCAACGCCTTTCACACTCGCCTCCCTCGCCTCCCCTCGATTGCCCCGCTTGATGGCGACCTTTGGCAAGACCAATTTCAACACGGCGGTGTATGCCGCGTCTCGGCCCACCTACCCACAAGCGTTGTACGACTTTATATTCGAGTTTCACAGACGGTCTCCGGACGCCAAGTTTGAGCGGGCTGTCGACCTTGGTTGTGGGACAGGTAAGAACCAAAAAAAAAAAAGGAGCGAGCTGACGTTGGCGCTCACCGGTGTGTGTTTAGGACAGGCCACCGTCGAACTGAAACCGTTCAGATACGTCACCGGGGTCGACCCGAGCGAGAACATGATCCAGTCTGCGCGCGAGATGATGCTCGAGCGTGGGCGGGACGACGACCGATCGGTCGTTGATTTTGTTCAGGGCTCGGCGGAGAAGTTGGCGTTCTTGCCGGACGACAGCGTAGACTTGGTCATTGCAGGCACGTTTTTGGGATTCCTGGTCTCTTCCTCTTGATCCCCCCCGACTGACGTTTTTTTAAATAATGTGCCATTCGTCTTTGACTTCCAGCTCAAGCTGGTCACTGGTTCGATTGGCCGACGATGTGGCCCGAGCTCGCGCGCGTCATGCGCAAGGGTGCAACCGCCGCTTTCTGGGTTGGCGTCCATCCTCGTCGTTCCCTCCACGCTCCCAAACTGACTGACCCTCGCACTTCGTTTTCCGCAGATCTACAGCGAGTTCCGCTTACCACAATACCCCTCGCTGACGCCGCTCATCGTCGCATACGACCAGGGTACGGATCTCGACACCTCCCTCGGTCCGTACTGGCAACAGCCCGGACGGACCGTCCTCATTAACCATCTCGTCGGGATTCCGGAAGGAAACGACGTCGCACCTGATGCGTTCGAGCACCCGCTCGACAGAGTTTATTTCACCGGTAATAAAATAAAAAACACTCCCGTTTTGGGACGCGCACGAACTGAATATGTTTACCTCATTCCCCATGTTTTTTTAGGCGCGTACTATCCCGATCTCCCGTCGGCTCGCCCGATCGTGCTGCGAAAGGCCATGTCCTGGGCAGACCTCCTCGGGTATTTCCGTACGTGGAGCGCCTTGCACACGTTCAAGGAACGGCATCCGAGGGATGCGGCGCACCCGGACGGCCCGCTCGAAGTGCGGTTTTGGAAGGCGCTGAGAGAAGGCGCAGCTGGGGAGGCTGGAGGTGATGGACTGCCGAAGGAAGTGGAGGTGGAGTGGCCGGTGGCGATGGTGTTGGCTCGCAAGGCGGTCTAGAGGACGTTTTATTTCCCCGTCGATCGTTGTGCGTGTGAATGCGGTTGGA
>JBBPSC010000630.1:0-15503 GCA_038093395.1 Baorangia bicolor
GGAGTTGCCCAAACTACAGACATTAGCTAGAGATAAAAACTAAGTAAAAAGTAACTCACCTCAGCCGCTGCCCAGATGGGTGGAAACGACTGAGGTGCTTGTAAGCCAAGTGGAAATATATATGTATACTATGGGCGAAGGTATGCTCGTATTAGTCACCTGCGATGTTAGGATAGTGAACCTGAAAGAAGAATTTAAAGTGTAGTAATGGTTGAAGTAACATAAAAGATTAAGCGAACCCAATGCTTCCAGTGCTTCCGGTGCTTCCGAAAAAGCGCGGGAATATTCTGGAAGTGGCTCCAACGCTTCCGAGCCTTCCGAGCCTTCCGGAGTTTCAGAAGCATGGGAATTTTCGGAAGTACCTTCGGAACTGCAGTTCCAAGTTCGGAACTTGGAGCTCCGAACTTTGGAACTTCGGAAGCGATTACTATTGTTGAATACTGTCAATAAGATAAAGGAGAAAAATGTTAGACCCATAACAGAACTTATAAGTCCTTTGGCAAGTCTTCAAACCTTGCTAACAGCTAGTTCATTAGACTCCAAGTCTACTCCATACAGTCATGAGTATCCCCTCAACATTACACATTTCATGTCCACTACACTCTTATTTCCTCCCTCTACATCTTTAGGTTTAGGTGTTGTTATTTCACATCCATTGGCAACTCTATGGTTTCCACAGCCATTACACAACCATGACATTGTTGTGCATCACAAGGCACCTGTGCAATGAGCAGTTAACAAGTAGTGTACAAAGTATACTAGTGCAAGGAAAATGACATAAATGTACTACTAGCATCCATTGGGTGGTCTGGCAGTCACATGAAGGACATGCATGGCAAAAGGGGGGTGGACATGAGGCTATCAGCCTGGCTATGAAGCAATCTTGAATGCATGATGGTCAGCAAATTTGTTGACATAGAAGAGATGGAAGCTATCATATGAATGCTATGGTTGAATATGAGAGGGTACAAAATGTTTGCTGTAGACAGGAATGAGATATGCTGCCCAGTAAATGCTGTCAATATGAATGATACTAATTCCACACTGGTGCTGCTGATCAAACTGTGGGTGCACCAACCACATTCCAGTGTCTTCATCTGGCTTGTCCCCAACATGATTGAACTAGTGTACTATGGTGCAGGGATAATAGATGCCCTTGAAATGGAACAAGAAAAAGGTGAGGACATGTACAACCTCTAGGCTGCTCATCGGATCCATCTCTGGGTGCATGTTCATGAATGCGCAGTCATAGCGTGGTCCCTTGTTTCTCCAGAGAGGTGTGGAGCAAATGAACTCCCATTGCATGCCATGGATGCCACAGACATCACTGGGTGCATAGAACAAAGTGCTTGCTAAGTTGACTACCTTGATCCTGCCATCATAGTAGTGATAGTTATGTTCTGGAATATCAAGTGATTCACAGTCATTGTCGTCCTGGTGTTGTTGTTTGAAAATAAACGTGGCTAGTAATATTGTAATGTTTGAGATACTTAATTCATCACCAAGTTGATGCACAGTATGTGCCCGTTTGTGCTCTGTATAAAAGGAATGAGGAATAAGATATATGCACATGCTGAGCTGATTTACAAATGGTTTGTGCAAGATGGACATGGGCCTCAACAGCAGTGGGGTCTATATTGATGGGCTCTGCAGCCTCTTCATCTTCTTTATAGGTGTCATTTACATGTGAGTGAACTTTGATTGAAGTCCACTTACCTGCACTGCTTGTCTCTTGATTTTCAGTATTGGATGGGGGAATGTTAACCAAAATGTGTGAATTGAGCATCCCCTGTGCAGCAAAGTCACTATGCACTGTTATGTGAAGTGTACACAAAGGAACTCGCTCAACAAGGATACTACCCTAGGTGATACTCACAAGGAGACTGACATCCAGGGAGCTACAAGAATAGCAAGTGAGACAAAGGCAGAGGGGCCAAGGGTTGTGGGTGCTTGGTGCAAGGGTGAAGACAATTGAGACTATTCTTATTATACTCAACAGAGGTGCCTAGGGTTTCTAGGGCTTGTATGAGGACAGTGGATGAGAAGTGAAGTGGCAGCTTTCAAGGTGACTTAAGAAGATACACTTGTATTGCATAGATTAAGAATAGAGACTACAATCAGAGTGATGTAGGTTTATATAATGAAAGGGAAGTAAGCATGGACCAAGTTACTATTTAGGAAAGGAATAGAGAAGAATACAGTGGAAGGTGGGGAAACTGGCTGCCATGAGAGAGACAACAAGGAGAGAGATAAGTCCAAGATAGGAAAGTTAAGGGAGCGAAGGGATGAATGTAAAGTCGGAAGGATCAGCAAGGATGAGTAGAAGAGCAGAAGAGATAGAAGTTGACCAACTGCACCAAGTATGAGTAATATGATGCCAGACAAAGAGAAGGATGTGAGAAGAAAGGAAGAAAATTGTAACATGCACAACAGCCAATTTATCAAGTCATTGATTTGCCAATAGCATTTGTCCAAGTGCCTCATTTCAGTTGGACTGCCAGTAGGGCTCTTTGATGGCCTTGATATATTTCAATTCTGTTATCAAAGAGCACAAACTGTTGGGTGCACTGAACAGTGAGTCTCTGCCTGCCTTGCCAGACTGAATGTATTCCTTAATGTGAGGGCAGTTACCCATGTAGTGACCAAAGGCATTGCAGAATGTACATGTTGCAAACACATCACATGACATATCACATGACATTATCATATCTTATCATTTTATCATTTTCCAAGTCACATGACTTCTACCATTTTCAATCATGTGACCATGAGAAGGTCTAGACCCAATCATGTGGACTCTTTCCAAACTCATAGGACTAGACCCTTATCTCTTATCTATGACATCATAGTACAGGTGGTCTAGGCTATGATGCACACTGACATCATTGTCTCTAATCCTCGACATAAGTTATACTTAGCCTACCCTAAAGTACCTGCCCTAAACATAGTCAGTAGATATATAACATGAACCAACCCAACAAGAACTTCAGTCAAGTTCTTGTTGGTTTTCCCCCACTATCACTTGCCTCTAACAAGCTCTCTGGTGTGATTCAGCCTAAGACTGTATAGTTTTGAGGTGGTCAACAGCACAAGTCTGAGTCCAGATTGTGGTTTGGGCTGGCTGCATGGTCTGTTGGTTGACTACTAGGCTCTCTTGTTTGATGACCAGTGCTGCAGATTGCAGGGTGGATTGACATGGTGATGGCATAGCTGGTGTTACGCTTTTTCCCCTTTATCGTTCTATCTATCTTGTTACTTCTCGACTTGTCACTCGCACGTGGCGCAGTAGGTTGGCTTCCATCTCTTCTGCTTCATTAATCCTCGCTGACCCCTCCGATATTATCATTACCTACTTGTTACCTTAGTTTCCTTACATGGACTTATCCTCCTCCACAGTCGCCTCTCTCATGATGACGAGTATTCCATCCGTTTCCATCTGTTTCCATTTTACTTTAGTCAGCCTGGTCTGTGCACACATCCCTCTTTATTTAAGGCTCATGTTGTATTGCTTGTAAGGCCCTATTCTTGATCTACACAAATACAAGCATACTTTCTTGAATCACCTGGAAGTCTTGCTTCCTCTCCTTGTCCTTGTTCTTGTCCTTGTCCCTCAGCGTGACTTATAGTCAATGCTTCCTTCCTTGTCCAAGACCTAGCAACCCTAGGCATTCTAGTCCAAGTCTTAGTGCCCCTTGGGCATCCCCACCAGTCTCTCTAAGGAGACTTCCTCGTCCCTTGTACCTTGTTATCCCTGAAGCTCTTCAGACGTCGGTCTCCTTGTGAGTATCGCCTGTCGAGTATCCTTGTTGAACAAGGTCCCTTTGGTATGCTTCACATAACAAAAGATCAAGAATCTCCGTGGTCCCACCTTCTCAGGTGAAGGACCTTTACCACAGCCACCACGAGTCGCTTCGGACTATTCCACAGCCCTGATGAAGACAACGACATCGAAATCCCCGACGTAGAAAACCTTGCCACATCAGAAATCCCTGCCCCACCCAGCTTCAGACAACGTCAAGTCCTTGGACCAGCCAGGTCGTCGACACCACTAGCACCCCCACCCAGAGCAACTACACCCCCAGCATCTCCACCTCACCCCACATCGCCAACCATGTCCACCAGAACCCCAGAACTCAAGGCGGTCCTCCCAGCCGACTTTTCGGGCCAGTCCGACAATGCCCCCTGATGGATCAAAGCCATGAGGGCTTACTTTGCCCTCAATGCCTCCCTGTACACCACTGACGGAGACAAGATCATGACCACCCTCAACAAGATGAGCGCAGGAAGAGGTGCCTCCTTCGCTAAAATGTGGTATGACAAGATGGCCAACTCAGCCACTCCTAACAACGAGAAAACCTTTGACTACTTCGCCTCCAACTTTGAAACCACCTTCTACCCCTTCAACATCAAATCCACAGCTTGCTTAAACCTCACTAAGCTTACCCAGAAGTCCACTTGCCTCCCTGATGGAACCACAGATGATGATTTCCAACAATATATCACTGACTTTCAGAACCTTGCCTGCAAAGCAGGAATCACCGATGAAGTCACTCTCACTGACCAGTTTTCCATCAGACTAGACCAATGCCTCGTCGGTATGATCCTCTCCATGTCCACCCCCCCTACTACACTCTCCAAGTGGATTGAGCAAGCCAAGACCTTCCACACACAGAAGATGCACATCCTCGCCCTTAGAAAAGGTCACCTCCAACCCTCGTCCTCTCCTCGCCCTGCAAAAGACCCCAATGCTATGGATGTTGACGCTGTCACCATCACCAAACTCACTCCTGCTGATTGAGCTTGATGCATCAGAGACAAGCTTTGCTTTCATTGTCGCAAACCAGGCCATAGCGTCCTGAACTGCACCCAGTTCTCCTCCTTCTCAAAGACCCCTCGATGCCCCCAGAACATTCGCACCACAGAAACTTCCCCTCCCAAGGAAGAGACCCCTGCCCCACCCCGCTCCCACCTCAATGAGTACATCAACTCGCTCAAAACCTCTGGCAAAGATGAAGGAGAAATCCTTGAGGTTCTCAAGACCTGCTATGAAGAACCATTCGAAGAAGTTGCCTCG
Source organism: Baorangia bicolor (assembly GCA_038093395.1). Lineage (NCBI taxonomy): Eukaryota > Fungi > Basidiomycota > Agaricomycetes > Boletales > Boletaceae > Baorangia > Baorangia bicolor. The sequence goes on from JBBPSC010000630.1 coordinate 5,075, forward strand.
GTGTCCCTAGCACACATCCAGAAGGCATGGGATTTTTAAGAAGGGAAGCTGCCTCAACGTCTCCTTCCCTTACAATGAACCATGTACTTGTAGCACCAAAAAATGACAGAACCTTGTGTCTTCTCATCTCACTACAAGGAAAGAACCAAACTGTTAAAACCACCGCCCTCATTGACTCTGGTGCAACCAGAAACTTCATCGACCCCTGACTCCTATCCCCAGGAAACTTCCAAACCTCACCACTTCCTAGCCCCATCATCGCCTACAATGTCAATGGAACCCCCAATCAAAAGGGAGCCATCAAGAACAACACCTTTGTCCCTATCTACTCCAACTCGTTCTCCGACACTGAAAGATTCATGGTCACTCACCTAAGTCATCCCCAGGTTATACTCGGAATGCCCTGGCTCCAGAAATGGAATCCTCAGATCAACTGGAAGCACTTCACCCTCGACATCGACCCCATCATTCCTAAAGAACCCCTCTACCCCAACTGGTTTGACCCCGACCCAGACCACAAAATTGCCACCCTATTTGCTCAAAGGTATCCCCAAGGGGTTGAGTGGTCTCTTCATGAGTATCCTCCCTCAAATGGAGCCAATGAGGAACACATCAACAAGGTCACCATATCTACCCAACTCAACATCGCTGAGAAACCTAAGGAGGTACCCATCCCGGACTTCTGCAAAGACTATGCCAATGTGTTCTCAGAAGCCATGCACTCCCAACTTCCTCCACACCGATCCTTCAACCACACCATCGAACTCAAAGACACCTTTGCCCCCAAGGTGGTCAAGGTATATCCCCTTAACCCAGCTGAAAAGGAAGCTTGCAAAGCCTTTGTCGAAGAACATCTGAAAACTGGTCGCATTGTCCCTTCAAAGTCCCCCCAGGCTTCTCCCTTCTTCTTTGTTCCTAAGAGCAATGGATCACTTTGACCTTGTCAAGATTATCGATATCTCAACTCCCACACAGTCCGGAATGCCTACCCTTTACCACTCATACCTGAGCTCATCGATGACATGAAGGACGCCACATACTTCACCAAGTTCAATATCTGATGGGGATACAACAACATTCGTATCAAGGAAGAAGACCAGTGGAAAGCTGCCTTCATCACCCCCCTCGGTCTTTTCAAACCCACAGTCATGTTCTTCGGCTTTTGCAACACCCCCAGCACCTTCCAGGCTTTCATGAACCACAACTTTGCTGACATGATCGCTGAGCGATGGCTCAAGATTTACATGGACGACATCGGCATTGCCACCACAGGTTCCCTCTCCCTCCACCATGAACACACTTGTCATGTTCTCCAACGCCTTTGGGAACTCAAACTCTCCCTGAAGATCTCCAAATGCACCTTTGATGCCCCCACCATGGAGTATCTTGGCCTCATCATTGGACAGGGACTCGTCCGTATGGACCCAAAAAAGCTCTCCACCATCGCTGACTGGAAACCCCCCACCTCTGTCAAAGGAGTATGATCCTTCCTCAGGTTTGCCAACTTCTATCAGAAGTTCATTTCCAATCACTCCAACATCATCTCTCCTTTAACCTTCCTCACCTAAAAGGACGAGAAATGGGTGTGGACCCCCCTCCAACAAAAGGCCTTTGATTCCCTTCGCAACATCTTTTGCACTGCCCCAGTCCTCGCCATCCCCAACGTTGCCAAACCCTTCTTTGTCATGACGGATGCCTCCCTCCTTGCTGCTGGTGCGGTTCTCATGCAACTCGACCCAAACGGTGACAAGAAACCCACAGCCTACTTCTCCAAGACCTTCTCCTCTGCAGAGTGAAACTACGACATTTATGGCAGAGAACTCCTCGCTGTCATCTATGCCCTCGATGAATGGAAACATTACCTCCAAGGCACCCCCCACCCGGTCACAATCATTACTGACCACAAAAACCTCTCCTATATTCAAGATCCTCGCAAACTCTCTCGTTGTCAGGCCCGATGGGCTCTTTTTCTCCAAGACTTTGACATTGTCGGGGCTGTGACCCCAGGCTCCCAGATGGGCCCTGCTGATGCCCTCTCTCGAAAGGACGACACTGATACCTCCTCCGACAACGCGGACTGCGCCATCCTCCCCGACCTGTTATGCGAAGCATACCAAAGGAGTCTCGTTCAACAGGGATACTCCTCAGGCGATGCTCATGAAGAGACCGATGTCTGGGGAGCTGCGAGGATAACGAGATACTAGGACAAGGGAGTCTCGAAGAGACTAACAAGGATGCCCAGGGGCGCTGGGACTTTATATGAAAATGCCTAGGATTGCTAGGTCTTGGATGAGAAGAGGAGCATCGACAAGGAGTCATGCTCAGAGACGAGGACAAGGACTTAGGAGTGGAAGCTAAACTTCCAGGGAGATTCAGGAAAGTATGCTTGTTTAGCGTAGATCAAGAATAGAGAAGTACAAAAGGAGCAGTGTAGGTTTATATACGAACTAAGAGGGTGCACGGACCAAGCTCCTCATAAGGAAACGAAAGAGAGAGAATCGGATGGAAGGTTTAGGGGACACAGGCCATTGTGAGAGAAATGGCAAGGAGATAGGTGAGTCCAAGGAACAGTGTTCAAGGTAAGAGAGAAACAAGAGTAAAGTTGGAAGGGTCAGTGAGGATGATTAGAAGAGCGGAAGAAATAGAAGCTGACCAACTGCGCCAAGTACGAGTAAGGGAACAATGTATGACAAGAAGAAGGTGGGACGAAGCAAGAAAGAAAATTGTAACACAACCTGGTTGTTATCAATGCTCTTGACCTCACCCTCACACGCCACATCAAGTCCTCCACCACCTCTGACCCCTTTGTACTTAAAGCTCTGGCTGCCCTCGATGAGGGCTCTTCTCTCTTCACCTGTGCCTCCCTGAACAATTGGACCTTCAACAACGGTCATCTCTACTTCAAAGGTCGCATGTATGTTCCTTCCACTGCTCGCTCCGCCCTCCTCCACTCCATCCACTCCTCACCACTTTCGGGTCACATGGGCATCTTTCACACTAAGTCCATCCTAGAACGCGACTTCTGGTGGCCAGGTCTCTCATCCTTTGTGAAGCATTTCATTGATGGCTGCGCGGTTTGCCAGCAAAACAAGGTGAACACCCATCTGACTGTTCCCCCTCTCTCTCCAATCCCCTCCTCCCACGCCCTTCCCTTCAAACAACTCTCTGTTGACCTCATCACTGACCTCCCCCTCTCCAACTCCCACAACTCTATTTTGGTCATAGTAGACCATGGCCTTACAAAGGGGGTAATTCTCACTCCTTGCTCAAAAACCATTGATGCCACAGGAGTTGCGCAAATATTTTTCGACCATGTGTTCAAAAGATTTGGCCTCCATGAAACCCTCATCTCTGACCAGGGTCCACAGTTCGCCTCCGCCTTTGCAAGAGAACTAGCCCACCTCCTGAAATACAACGTTCGCCTCTCTACTGCCTATCACCTCCAGACAGATGGACAAACCGAGTGAACCAACCAGGAACTAGAAGTATATCTCCAAATCTTCTGTGCCAATAACCCCTCCTCCTGGGCCTCCTCCCTTATGGCTGCCAAATTCCACCACAACTCCACCCCCCACAGCTCCATCAAGAAATCCCCATTTTCCCTTCTCTATGGTTATGAACCTCGTTCCTATCCCCCTCTAGGAAAAACCTTCCTCCCCGCTCTAGAAAATCACCTCTCCTCCCTCAACGAAGCTTGTAAGGAAGCCCTTGCAGCACACGACTCAGCTCACAAAGCGATGACTTCAAGATCAGTCCGTTGCTTCTCCCCATGGAAAGTGGGTAACAAGGTGTGGTTAGAAGCCTCTCATCTCCGCCTTCATTATCCATCCAGGAAACTCACACCCAAGCGACATGGTCCCTTTGAAATCACACAGGTACTATCGCCCCTCACCTACCGACTCTGCCTCCCTCCCACATGGAAAATCCATGATGTTTTCCATGCTTCATTACTCTCCCCTTATCGCTCCACTGAAACGCATGGTCCCGCCTTCGCTTCTCCCCCTCTTGACATTATAGATAACGAAGAAGAATACGAAGTAGAGGCCATCATTTCCCACAAAGGCCCTGCCAACTGCTGTTTGTTCCTGACCGCATGGAAAGGATACCCCTCATCCAAAAATACTTGGGAGCCAGCTTCCAATCTCCACCATTCCACTGCCCTCCTCACCGCTTATAAGAAGCAACACTGACTATAAAAAGAAAAGCCCCCAGATGTTCTATCTCGGCCCTCCTCACTTCTATCCAATCGACTCCTCCTCCACCAATCCCACGCTCAAAATCCTCCCTTTCCTCGTTGTTTTCCTCTTCTTAGTCATTGGCCTCTCCATCCATTGCGCTCGCTATACCGACTCCAGCCCCACTTTACTCATCATCATGGCAGTTTTCTTCATTGTTTTCCTTGTTCACCTCATTTGCACCCTTACCTGAAAACCTCGTTTATGTTCTTTGACCTTATCCTAGCCCAACATGCAGTCTCCCTCCTCGGATCCCACATCTCCTCAGCCCTCTCCTTCATTCAGTTCATATTCTTCCTTATGTTCTCATTCAGTATTACCTTGTCTTCTGCCTAAATGTGGGTGAAACATGCTCTTCGCCGCTGTTTTAGACACTCCCACTCTTCTCCACACCATCAAAGAAGACCCCCTCTTTGAAGAGGACTACATATCCCAATCTCTCATTCACACCTTTCATGATATTGCCCATATGCAATGTCTTTTGAACCTCTCTCAGAACTCAGCCCTCGCCTTACGCACATCTTTGACTAAGATTCCATTCCATATTCTTAGCGCACTCTATGACCATGGCTTTTCCACCTTCATCACCTCCATTCCTCCTGCTACAATTTACCCCACTTTTCGTCGCATTTTCCTTTCTCTTACCCAAGAACAACATGACGATTACTTGGAACACTCAGACGTACTTCCTTCCAACAGAACCCTTTCCTCACCCACTGCTCCTACCTCTGCCCTTGCCGCTCGCCTCTCCTCTCCCCCTCCTGAACCATCCCCTGCCTCCATCAACAGTGATGATGACACCATCCCCATCCCTCGGTTGGAACCTCAGATCTTCAAACCCCCCCACGGACAGCGCACTCTATCCTCCCCTACTCAAGTCATGCCCCCATCCTCTCAACTCCCTAGAGCCCATGCAAACACCCTCACCGTGTGCTTCCATTGTTTCAACCAGGGACATTTTCAAAAGGATTGCCCTACATATTCATGTCCCTACTGCCACCAGGTCTGCCCCGGACATCTCGCTTGAGATTGTCTCACCATCCAATGCGGCAGTTGTCTTAACTGGGGCCACTCCGACCAACACTGTCCCCATCATAACTGTTCAATCTGTTCTCAGGCAGGACATGTGGCAGACGACTGTCCTTTTGACCGTCTCTCCCCCTTTCAGGCACACACCATCCATGGAGGACCCTCTATCCCCAGCATCTGAGCTACGCAGGTGAGGACATTTTACTATTGAGCCAGGAGCTCAACGGTACGAAGGGGGTAATGTTACGCTTTTTCCTCTTTACCGTTCTATCTATCTTGTTACATCTTGACTCGTCACTCGCACGTGGCGCGGTAGGTCAGCTTCCATCTCTTCTGCTTCGCTAATCCTCACCGACCCCTCTGATATTATCATTACCTACTTGTTCCCTTAGTTTCCTTACATGGACTTATCATCCTCCGCAGTCGCCTCTCTCATGACGATGAGTGTTCCATCCACTTCCATCCGTTTCCATTACTTTAGTCAGCCTGGTCCGTGCGCACGTTTCCCTTTATTTAAAACCTATGCTACATCGCTTGTATTTCCCTATTCTTGATCTATGCAATACAAGCCTATCTTCTTGAATCACTCAAAAGTCTAGCTTCCTCTCCCAGCTCTTGTTCTCGTCCCTTGGCGTGACTCATCGTCGACACTTCTCTCCTCGTCCAAGACCTAGTAACCCTAGGCATCATCATGTAAAGCCCCAGCACCCCTGGGCATCCTTGTTAGTCTCTTTGAAGACTCCCTTCATCCCAGTATCTCGTTATCCTTGCAGCTCCTCAGATGTCGGTCTCTTCGTGAGCATCGCCTGTTGAGTATCCTCATTGAACGAGACCTCTTTGATATGCTTCACGTAACAAAAGATCAAGAATCTCCGTGGTCCCACCTTCCCAGGTGAAGGACCTTTACCACAGTCACCATGAGTCGCTTCGGACTATTCTGCAGTCCTGACGAAAACAACAACGTCGAAATCCCCGACATAGAAAACCTTGCCACATCAGAGATCCCTGCCCCACCCAGCTTTAGACAACATCAAATCCTTGGACCAGCCAGGTCGTCGACACCACTAGCACCCCCACCCAGAGTATCTACACCCCCAGCATCTCCACCTCATCCCACATTGCCAACCATGTCCACCAGAATCCCAGAACTCAAAGCAGCCCTCCCTGCCGACTTTTCGGGCCAATCCGACGATGCCCCTCGATGGATCAAGGCCATGAGGGCTTACTTCATCCTCAACGCCTCCCTGTACACCACTGACGGAGACAAGATCATGACCATCCTCAACAAGATGAGCGCAGGAAGAGGCGCCTCCTTTGCCGAGATGTGGTATGACAAAATGGCCAACTCAGCCACTCCTAACAACGAGAAAACCTTCAACTACTTCGCCTCCAACTTCGAAACCACCTTCTACCCCTTTGACACCAAATCCACAGCTCACTTAAACCTCACTAAGCTTACCCAGAAGTCCACTCGCCTCCCTGATGGAACCACAGACGATGGTTTCCAACAATACATCACTGACTTTCAAAACCTCGCCTGTAAAGCAGGAATCACCGATGAGGTCACCCTCACTGACCAGTTCTCCATCGGACTAGACCAACACCTTGTTGGCATGATCCTCTCCATGTCCACCCCCCCTACTACGCTCTCCAAATGGATTGAACAAGCCAAGACCTTCCACACACAGAAGATGCGCATCCTCGCCCTTAGAAAGGGTCATCTCCAACCCTCGTCCTCTCCTCGCCCTGCAAAAGACCCCAATGCCATGGATGTTGACGCTGTCACCATTACCAAACTCACCCCTGCTGATCGAGCCTGATGCATCAGAGACAAGCTTTGCTTCCGTTGTCGCAAACCTGGCCACAGCGCCCCAAACTGTACCCAGTTCACCTCTTTCTCTAAGACCCCTCGACGCCCCCAGAACATTCGCACCATGGAAACTTCCCCTCCCAAAGAGGAAACCCCTGCCCCACCTCGCTCCCATCTTAATGAGTATGTCAACTCACTCAAAACCTTGGGCAAAGATGAAGGAGAAATCCTTGAAGTTCTCAAAACCTGCTATGAAGAACCATCCGAAGAAATCGCTTCGGTGTCCCTGGCACGCATCCAGAAGGCACGGGATTTTTAAGAAGGGAAGCCGCCTCAACATCTCCTTCCCTTACAATGAACCATGTACTTGTAGCACCAAAGAATGACAGAACCTTGCGTCTTCCTATCTCGCTACAAGGAAAGAATCAAATCATTGAAACCACTGCTCTCATTGACTCTGGTGCAACCGGAAACTTCATTGATCCTCGACTCCTATCCCCTGGAAACTTCAAGACCTCACCACTTCCCAACCCCATCATCGCCTACAACGTTGACGGAACCCCCAATCAGAAAGGGACCATCAAGAACAATGCCCTTGTCCCTATCTACTCCAGCTCGTTCTCTGACACAGAAAGACTCATGGTCACCCATCTAAGTCGTCCCCAGGTCATACTCGGAATGCCCTGGCTCCAGAAATGGAACCCTCGGATCAACTGGAAGCACTTCACCCTCGACATCGGCCCCACTACTCCTGAAGAACCCCTCTACCCCAACTGGTTTGACCCTGACCCTGACCACGAAATCGCCACCCTGTTCACTCAAAGGTATCCCCAAGGGGTTGAGTGGTCTCTTCGTGAGTATCCTCCCTCGAACGGAACCAATGAAGAACACATCAACAAGGTCACCATATCCACCCAGCTCAACATCGCTGAGAAACCCAAGGAAATATCCATTCCAGACTTTTGCAAAGACTATGCCGATGTATTCTCAGAAGCTATGCACTCCCAACTTCCCCCACATCGATCCTTCGACCACACCATTGAACTCAGAGACACCTTCACCCCCAAGGTGGCTAAGGTGTATCCCCTTAATCCAGCTGAAAAGGAAGCTTGCAAAGCTTTCGTTGAAGAACACCTGAAAACTGGTCGCATCGTCCCTTCTAAGTCGCCCCAGGCCTCTCCCTTCTTCTTCATCCCCAAGAGTGATGGATCACTCTGGCCCTGCCAAGATTACTGGTATCTCAACTCCCACACTGTCCGGAACGCCTATCCCTTACCCCTCATACCTGAGCTCATCGATGACATGAAGGACGCTACCTACTTCACCAAGTTTGACATCCGATGGGGATACAACAATATTCGCATCAAGGAAGAAGACCAGTGGAAGGCCGCCTTCATCACCCCCCTGGGCCTTTTTGAACCCACAGTTATGTTCTTTGGCTTCTGCAATGCCCCCAGTACCTTCCAAGCTTTCATGAACCACAACTTCGCAGATATGATCGCTGAGCGTTGGCTCAAGATCTACATGGACGACATCGGTATAGCCACCACAGGTTCTCTATCTCTTCACCATGAACGCACTTGTCGCGTTCTCCAACGTCTTCAGGAGCTCAAACTCTCCCTGAAGATCTCCAAATGCGCCTTTGATGCCCCCACCATGGAGTATCTAGGCCTCATCATTGGACAAGGACTTGTTCGTATGGACCCAAAGAAGCTCTCTGCCATCGCTGACTGGAAACCCCCCACCTCTGTCAAAGGAGTACGATCCTTCCTTGGGTTTGCCAACTTCTATCAGAAGTTCATTCCCAACTACTCCAACATTGTCTCTCCTCTAACCTCCCTCACCCGAAAGGACGAGAAATGGGCATGGACACCTCTCCAACAGAAAGCCTTCGACTCCCTTCGCAACATCTTTTGCACTGCTCCAGTTCTCGCCATCCCCAACGTCGCCAAACCCTTTTTTGTTATGACGGATGCTTCCCTCCTTGCTGCTGGTGCAGTCCTCATGCAACTCAACCCAAACGGTGACAAGAAACCCACAGCGTACTTCTCCAAAACCTTCTCCTCTGCAGAGCGAAACTACGACATTTATGACAGAGAACTCCTCGCTGTCATATACGCCCTCGACGAATGGAAACATTACCTCCAAGGCACCCCCCACCCAGTCACAATCATTACTGACCACAAAAACCTCTCCTATATTCAAGACCCTCGCAAGCTTTCTTGTCGTCAGGCCCGCTGGGCCCTTTTCCTCCAAGACTTCGACATCGTCTGGGCTGTGACCCCAGGTTCCCAGATGGGCCCTGCTGATGCCCTTTCTCGAAAGGATGACATTGATACCTCCTCTGACAACGCAGACTGCGCCATCCTCCCCGACCCGGTTGTTATCAACGCTCTTGACCTCACCCTTGCACATCACATCAAGTCCTCCACCACCTCTGACCCCTTTGTACTTAAAGCTCTGGCTGCCCTCGATGAGGGCTCTCCTCTCTTCACTCGTGCCTCCCTGAACGATTGGACCTTTGACAATGGACATCTTTACTTCAAAGGCCGCATGTATGTTCCCCCTACCGCTCGCTCGACCCTCCTTCACTCCATCCACTCCTCGCCGCTTTCGGGTCACATGGATATTTTTCGCACTAAAACCATTCTTGAACGCGACTTCTGGTGGCCAGGCCTCTCCTCCTTCGTGAAACATTTCATCGACGGCTGTGCCGTTTGCCAGCAGAACAAAGTGAACACCCATCCGACGGTTCCCCCTCTTTCTCCAATCCCCTCCTCGTACTCCCTCCCCTTCAAACAGCTCTCAGTTGACCTTATCACCGACCTCCCCCTCTCCAACTCCCACGACTCTATTCTGGTCATAGTAGACCATGGCCTTATGAAGGGGGTAATTCTCACTCCTTGTCAAAAGACCATCGATGCTGCAGGAGTTGCGCAAATATTTTTCGACCATGTGTTCAAAAGATTCGGCCTCCACGAAACCCTCATCTCTGACCGAGGCCCACAGTTCGCCTCCGCCTTTGCAAGAGAGCTAGCCTGCCTCCTGAAATATGATGTTCACCTCTCCACTGCTTATCACCCCCAGACGGATGGACAGACCGAGTGAACCAATCAGGAACTAGAAGTCTATCTCCGAATCTTCTGCGCCAATAACCCATCCTCCTGGGCCTCTTCCCTTACTGCGGCCGAATTCCACCACAACTCCGCCCCTCATAGCTCCACCAAAAAATCGCCGTTCTCCCTCCTCTATGGTTACGAACCTCGCTCCTACCCTCCTCTAGGAAAAACCTTCCTCCCTGCTCTCGAAAACCGCCTCTCCTCCCTCGATGAAGCTCGTAAGGAAGCCCTTGCAG
>JBBPSC010000631.1:0-15497 GCA_038093395.1 Baorangia bicolor
AATGGCCTACACCCACGAGTGTCAAAGGAGTTAGAAGCTTCCTAGGGTTAGCAAACTTCTACAGGAGATTCATAAAAGATTACGTGCAAGTCGCACGTCCAATGAATGATCTTCTAAAGAAGGATCTAGTCTTTGAATGGAAAGAAGAACAACAACGTGCGTTTGACACGCTCAAAGAAGCTTTCACTACAGCTCCCGTCTTGGCATTCCCAGACAATGACTGTCAGTTCCGGTTAGAGACCGATGCCTTGGACTACACCACAGGGGTGGTCCTATCTATTTTGAAAGAAGATAAATGGCACCCGGTTGCCTATCACTCTCACAGCATGTCGCCCGCAGAGCGGAATTACCCCATCTGTGATAAAGAAATGTTATCTATTATCTGATCTCTAGAGATTTGGAGACACTACCTGGAAGGAGCTAAACTCCAATTTGAAATTTGGAATGACCACGCAAACCTCCAGTACTTTATGAAGTCTCAGGATTTGAACCACCAACAAGCGAGATGGGTGCAGTACCTCTCCCGGTTCGATTATGTATTCGTTTACAAGCCCGGCACTACAAACACTAAAGCCGATGCTCTCTCTCGAAGAGAAGATCACACGCAGGGCATAGAAGATGATAACAAGGGTATTGTTATGATTCCGCCGGAACGTATCCGAGCTTCGCAAGAAGCGGTTATGATTCGTGATGAAGGCGAACAATTTACAAAACTCATAAAAACGGCCACAGCTCTCCTCAAAGAAGGTCATGTAAAAGAACTCATGACAAAGTTCAGAGCACGCCAAGAAGATGGCTATATCAAGAAAGAAGATCGTATTTATGTTCCAGATTATCAAGCACTAGGTTTAAAAATAGTAAAAGCATGCCACAACTCACCCGTCGCTGGTCACCCAGGCTATGAGAAAACCATCAAGCTCCTAAGTCAGAGTTATTGGTGGAACTCAATGACCTCTTATGTAAAAGAATATGTATCATGTTGCAATTGATGCGCATGCATGAAGGGCACAAACCAAGCCCCTTCAGGTCTCCTTCAACCTCTCACGGTTCCAGACAAGCCATGGGAACATGTCACAGCGAATTTCACCACAGATCTGCCATTATCTAATGGATTCGACATGATCCTAGTGGTTATTGATCGCTTCTTGAAGGAAACAGAGTTTATCGCTTGTAACAAGATGGTTACGGCGCTGGACACTGCTAAGCTCTACCTTCACCATGTATGGAAGCAGCATGGATTACCAAAGTCGATTGTATTGGACTGCGGACCTCAGTTTGCTTCTCAAGTTATGCAAGATGTCCTAAAAAGATTAGGCATCAAATCTAAATTAAGCACCGCTTTTCACCTGCAGACAGACAGGCAAACAGAGCGTATGAACAGAGATCTCCAGCAGTATCTCAGACTATTCTGTGCAGAAAGACAAAGCGATTGGGCAGATTGGCTCCTGATTGCGCAATTCTCCTATAATTCAAAGATGCAAGTGTCTTCAAAGAAAAACCCCTTTGAAGTCACATGCTCTTACCAGCCAAGGTTAGGGTTTGAGCCATGTGTTTCCAAGGCTCCAGCAGCTGAGGAGTTCACAAATGACATGGCCAAGATTCTCGAAGAAACTAAAAATAATCTTATTAAAGCGCAAGCTCGAATGAAAGAGCAAGCAGATAAGCATCGGAGCGAGCCTCCGGACTACTCTATTGGAGATAAAGTTTGGTTGTCAACGACCAATCTCCACCTCACCCGAGCTTCTAGAAAGCTTATCGAAAAGTGGCTGGGCCCTTACGTCATCACAGCATTTGCTGGGCCAAATGCAGTTACACTTAAATTACCAAGATTTATGAAGATCCACCCCACCATGAATATCTCACGTATCAAGCCATATAAGGAAAGGCTTCCTGGTCAGAAAGCTGACAAATCAGGGCCAGTGCTAGTCACTGATGATCATGACAATGAATATGAAGTGGATTACATCGTTGAATCTCATTACAAAAACAGAAAACTTGAATATCTTGTTCATTGGGAAGGATATTCCGATGAAGACCGCACATGGGAAATGGAGGCAAATCTAGCACACGCCAAAGGGGCTATCGCAGATTTTCATGCCACTCACCCCTCCACGCCCCACAGGCTTTGAATGACAAATGTTCAATTTATAAAAATATTTACACCTATGCCGGACTCCCAAACTCAGCTAGCTGAGTGGGATGAACCTTTTGATCACCTGGAAGTCGATCCCTAGAAGGGGGGTAGTGTTACAGGTCTACATTTTTCCCCTTCACATTTTACGTTTTATCTTATCTTATCGCGTCACATGATCCCTTAGGATCTAATCGTCTATCTTATCGTGAATGCTCACTTACATTTCATGGACTTAGAATCGTTTCGTGCAACAGCTGCTTAGTCAGCTTGGACACTCAACCCTTTCACACGGATCTACGATCCACTTACATTGTCATGGTGTTCACTCTTTCACTTCATCACCATGCCGGTTATTATTACATCATGCTTCTCTTCCATTTGACCTAACATGCCCATCACACGTTTTATGCTTCTTTTCTCTTCCATTCTGCCACACAGCATGTTGGCCTCATGTTATGCTTCTATGCTTCCATTCCATTCCCATACATGCGAACAAAGCATTGCATATCGTAGATACAGTGTCAATACTGGTAAACACTGTTGTAGTATATAAAGTCCCAATGCAATGCCAGAGAACTCCAGTCTAGTTCTTCTGGTCTTTTCCCCTCAAAGGGTCCCAGTTGTAGTACTCTCCACTTCCTCTCTTCACTTAGCGTCTTAGCCTTTCCTCTGTATGCAACCTTTGAGCTTCAAGCTTTGAGGGTTGTTTCAGGGTCTAGCATCAAGAAGGATACAGTGCAACAAGGCAATGTGCAACAAGGCAATTGGCAGTGCAACGAGGCAACTGGCAGCGCTCGAGCCATGGCAAGGATGAATTGGAAATAATATTGGGGTTATCAGTTATGTGCATGTATCAACAGAAAAATATTCATAAATCCATAAGGTACCATACACAATCATATCCAGTTTTCACTGGGCATCAACATTGATTACTTCTGATGGATGCAGGATATGGGCTGCTCTGCACTCAGTGCCGAGACATCTTATGTCAACAATGTAGTGTTCTACAGTAACACTGGGCCAGTTAGAGAGAGTTCGGTGAAAGTCGATCAGCACTGCTCTACTTGTGAGCTAGTGTTGCAATCCTTTGTGAAATGACGCACTTGTGAGAGATACGCCGTGAGGAGTGATGTAGTGCAAGGATGAGAGAGTAAGAGTCTAGTTCTAATGAAACAACCCAAAAAGCGTAAAGCTCAAAGGTTGCACTAAAACACTTAGACTTGGAGAAAGTGAGGAGGAGGAGACTACTCTGATCTTTGTGGGGAAAAGACCAAGAGAACTAGACTGGAGTTCTCTGGCCGTTGCATTGGGGTTTATATACTACATGAGTGTGTACACCTGTGTACGTCTAATCTATGATATAGAAGAAACATGTGCATAGAGCATGATGTGGTAACATAGCCATAGAATGGAATAGAAGCGGGACATGAGGACCACATGAGGATGTGGCAGAATGGAACATAGGAAGCATGGCATGCATTCAACGCATGTAGAATGGAAACATAGCCTGCACGGTGAAAAGGTGAAAGGGTGAAACTGTGCTAGGCGTAAATGGATCTTAGATCCGGTAGAAGTGAGCATCCATTGCATGAAAAGTTTCTAAGTCCAAAAGATTAGATAAAGTGTTCACGATAGTTAGACAATTAGATCTGGATAAGATCATGTGATGCGATAAGATAAGATAAGATAAAAAGATAAGATAAGGGAGAAAAATGTTAGACCCATAACAGCTACTGGGGGAGTTGGGAGGGGCCTTGGTTGATAAGGGGCCTGGTATTGTCTTTGATAGGAATATGAATAAGGGGCTGGAGCCCATTGTTGAGAAATCTGAATATTTGGAGCCAATTGCTCCTCATATAGCAAGTATGGATCCACTTGAGGTGGGATCACACCTGTTGGTTCGGATTCATATTTATATTGTGGCACATAGGTGCTGGTGTTAGGATCCCAAACTTCCACAAACCTCATCTTGGGTCTTGGGGGGCACTTGTGAGGGTTGGTATCGCAGTCAGGCCATATATGGCCAACCTTATGACAGCTGTAACACATGTGTATATTGGGCCATTCTTGTTGAACATAGCGCTGATAAGTGGCTAGTCAGCTCCTACTCTATAGATAATCTAGTACGTAGATACATGGGAGATCTTATCCTTATCTAGGATATGCTTATATAATCTCCCCCCTCTATATGTATATAAGGCTGCCCTATGCACCTCTATAATACAAGAGTTTTTCCCCTCTTATCATTGTCTATGTAAGTAGTCGCTCTGCCTTCAACATTGCTCCCTTCATGTTGAGCAATATACCTGCTCAACAGGTTATGAGCCCCACAGCATCACTTGCAGTGCCTTCATTGGCTGCAGCAGTGAGCAAGCAACTCGCCTGACGATGGACACAATGTCATGCACTTAGTCAGCGACATGACTGATGATCCGATCAATGAGAGCAGCGCTCTATTAATGAGCTGCTCAGCATCCAATTTTTGTTCTGATTTTCATCAAACAAATTTTCTGACTCCCTCCCACTCTCTAGATCATCATCGAACATGTCAGATGCCCTCTTCACAGCTGTGCCTCTCTTCGATGGCACCAACTGGATGGACTGAGCTCCAACAATGAGTGCTTACATAATGGCCATGGGCGACCATGTCATCTTTGATGCACGTCCTACTTTACTCATGGACAAATCCAACCAGGACAATGTCGACTCTTATGACCTTAAAAATGCCAAAGCTATGGGATCTGTCCTCCTTAGACTCCTACCCCCTATTCATACCAAAGTCAGCAAACATGACACCTTCCTCAAACTCTGGGATGCACTCAAAACTGACTACACAAAGTCAGGCATAGCCACCACATACGCAGATTTCCACGCAGTCCTCGACTTGAAAATTCTGGGTGACTCACACCCTGGAAAATCCCTCAACCATCTTGCAATGCTCTTTTCACGTCTTGATGAGGCCAATTTTAAATTTCCTACTAAAGTACAGGTGATGATTCTACTAGCAAAACTCCCTCCTCAAATGAAGGTCGTAGCCCAGAACATTGCCACCTCGGACTCACTCGCTACTACAATGATCGACTCCATTCACAAAATGGCAGTCCTCTCATGGGACCAGCATGGTGCGCGTCATGGGAACAATTGTGCCAAATTGGGTGATGCCAGCAGCAGCTCCAACGCACAGAAGTTGAGCGCCATCAAGCACAATCCGGATGCACCCTTCTTCAAAGCATAGCAGCGCGGGTCGGGTGACTCGAATGTGCCCCAAAAAGGCAGCAATGAGCGACCCAACAAGCTGCGTGCCGACTCCGACAAAGGCAAGGGCGCCGCTAGAAAGCACCCTCGTGGCACTCGCGGGGGGAAGAACTGTGACTGGTCATCAACAGCCAATCACGATCACAACCACCACCATGGCAACCTCGCCTCCATCACCCTTGCCACATCCTTCGTCAACATCAGCACCACCTCCTCGTACACACCGCCTGTCTTACACCCCAACCTCAACACAACATCCACACATGACCTACACTCACTTGCACACTGTCTCAGCGCCATGTTGTACAGCCCCCCGGCCTTCACACAGACCATGCACACACTCACCCTGGTGCAGTGCATGGGCCTTGAGGGCAGCGCCAAAATCACACGCACCCTTGAGGGCCCAGCCTCTCAGCTCCCATCACTCAATGCAGCGCGCTTCGGCGCTGTGCGTCCATCCTACTTTGCACCCACATCCGTGACCAAACATGTTGTGGTGCATATCCCGCCCATCACCAAGGATGTTCCCCTCCCAGGACTCCTCCCAGCCAACTCAGATGACAAGGACAATGCTCCCACTCCCACAAAGTGCACTCAAGCGCTGCTTGCCCCTCCATCCAAGACCTGGGACATCAACAACATCGTTGATGTCTATGGCTCAGACGTCGATGCCAAAATTGCCAATGCAGCCAGTATTATGAGTGCGCCGCTTGATGACACCGCGCTGTTATACAGTGACAATGCAGTCTTTGGGGATGAAATTCTTGATGAAATGTCAGTCCCTTCTTCATTTCCTTTGAGCTCACACACTCACTGTCTCTCCTCCTCAGGATTGAGTATTAGTAGTGTAGCTAGTGCCCCCCCTCTATACATCAGTAATCAAAATGATGAAACTTGTGCACATTCTGTCGCCTACTCAGGCTGTACTAAATGTAAGGGCAAAGGCAAAGCTGAGCATGAACATGAATGGATGATAGACTCAGGAGCTTCCCTCCATTTCACCATGTCTATGGATGATTTTGCTCAATATTGGCCACTGGATCACCTGATATTTCTCAACACTGCCAATGATCATACCCAGATCACAGGCAAGGGAACAGTCTTTTTGACAATACACCCTGAGAATGGCCACCCATATACTGTGCACCTATATCCAGTCCATTATGTGCCTGACATAAATTGTCAATTATTGTCCATGGGCAAATTCCTCCAAGATAACATGACCGTACGTGGTGATACGCAGCATATTACCTTCTATCAAAAATCAGGATCGGAATACCTTTCCTTCCACCCTCGATTCTATGGTGATTCGATTTATTCAATCATGTCTCTCTCCTTTGAGACCATCCACGCCCATCTGGCTACAGTCTATACAATTGACTACCAGACTCTCCATCGCCATCTCACCCATCCCTCTCACGATGTTCTCTTGCATGCAAAGAAGAACACTCGGAACTTTCTGAATATTACCATACCCACCAAAGACCCTTTGTGTCCTGGCTGCACTCTTGGTAAAATGCCAAATAAGGCATTCTTACACAACCCAGCTCACACCACCAAACCCTTTGAGCTAATCCACTCAGATCTCAAATCTTTCCCGATTGACTCATATCAGAAGTACAAATATGTGATCATTTTCATAGACAATTTCACTGGCCATGTATGGGCATCATGCATGTGCCTTAAGGGTGGCACCATTACTGCCACGCATGATTTCCTCTCAATGGTATTGACTTAGCATTCTGCTAAAGTCATATCTTGGATGTCAGATGCAGGGGGAGAATACAAATCCGATGCTTTCGATGCACTTCTAAAGCAGCATGGCATCAAAATCCTGCAATCTGCCCCCCACACTCCTTAACAAAATGGTCATGCTGAACGTTTCATGTGCACCATGATGGATAAAGCTGAGGCAATGCACCATAAGGCTTGCTTACCTCCAAGCTGGTGGGAATTTGCTGTACTACATGCCATCCATATCTACAACCACACCCTGCTTCGTAGAATAAACTGGTGCACTCCATATGAGTTGCTGCATAGTGAAACACCGGATATAACACTGGATATTTCACATCTCAGAGTATTTGGATGTGGTGCTTATGTATATCTATCACCTGATGTGTGAAAAGATAAGCTAGCCCCTAAATCTGAGCTAATGACATATATTGGCATTGCCCCAGGAAATGAGCACAATTTCATTTTTATGTGCTATCCCCTCAATGTCATCTTCACATCTGCTCATGCAATTTTCAATGAAGCAATGTTCCCTCACTGTGTGACTGCTGGCAAGCATTGTAACACTCACATCCAGCAAGACGCTCCTCCCTTTGATCCCTCTGGGATCATGCCTGATCTCACTATGCAAGGAGATGAAGACTTTCCTTCTGCTAACAGGCAGCAACCTGTGCCACCTCAGGTACCCCCCAGGGCCAAAAGCCCTCCTCCACCTCCAAGGACTCCTAGTCCTCCTCTGGCTCCTCGCCCTGTAGCTCCACCACAAGCTCCTCGCTGCTCTCAGCGTGAAAGGCGTATTCCAAACCGTCCTGACAATGTCTACGGTGATCGCCACCCAGTCCAACAATTCAAGGACACTGAGAAACTCTCTCGATGGCAGGAGGCCATTCAACCTCCACAACCACCAGCAACACCAGCTGCACCAGAACCCGGTCCCTCCAATACAAATCCTAAAATGGATATTGACCAGTTATGTCTGGATGGGGGAGCACCATTGGCGCATTTCTTGCTTGCCAAAGCAATTGACCCCAATGATGGCCCATCTAAGCCACCTCATGAATGGTCCTACAAAGACATAGCTCGCCTGCCCAAGGCTGAACGGTCTCAATGGGAACAAGCTTGCTGTGATGAGATGGAAATTCTCAAAAAGCGCAAAGTCTTTGAACTGGTAGACTGTCTGAAGAATTGGAAAGTCATTAAAAATCACTGGGTTTTTGATGCCAAAACAGATGGCCGTAAAAAAGCCTGCTTAGTTGCCAAAGGTTTCTCTCAGGTTGAAGGCATGAACTTTGACCAAGTATTTTCACCAGTTGTGTGATTCAAAACAGTATGCTTGATGCTAGCACTCAGTGCACTCGAAAACTGGTACATCTCTGGACTTGATGTCAAAAGCGCCTATCTGTATGGCAAGCTAGATGAAGAGATCTACATGGAACAACCAGAAGGCTTCACCAAGCCAGGGCAAGAGCACAAAGTGCTCCAATTACTTTGTGCCCTTTATGGACTTAAACAGGCAGGGTTAGCCTGGTGGCAAACCCTCAACGAGTCTATGAAAGAACTCGGCTTTGAGTGCCTCAAGTCTGATGCTGGTATTTTTCTCTACAAAAGAAAAGGCTCCTGCATGGTTGTAGCCATCATTTATGTAGATGATGCCCTTTTCTGCAGCCCTGATAAAGCCACAGTAGATCAGATCAAAGCATACTTCATGCAGAAGTGGGAATGCAGAGATCTGGGGGAGACAACTGAGTTTCCCTGCATGCACATCCGCTGCTCAGGTCGCAAGATCTCCTTAGATCAATGTGCCTATCTTGACAAAGTCATTGAGCAATGTGGTATGACAAATGCCAAGGTCACACCCACTCCTCTGCCGGCAGGTTATTACCCAACGCCAAATGAAGGCACCACTAGTGCAGCCCTGAGATCCAGATTTCAAATAGTGATTGGATCACTATTATATCTGATGCTAGGCATACGCCCCGATATCACTTATGCTGTCATAGCATTAGCAAGACAATTGGCCAACCCATCTAAGGAACATCTTGATAAAGCACTTTACATTTGCTGCTATCTCATTGGAACAAGGAATTACTCCCTTGACTATGATGGCTCCTCTGGGCAAGGCATCCTTGCCTGTACTGATTCTGATTTGGCATCAGATCCCACCACACACCACTCTCAAACTGGCTACTTTTTTAAGTTAGTGGGTGGAATATTCTCTTGGGCTTCTCATGCCCAGAAATCTGTTGCATTATCCAGCACTGAAGCTGAATATATGGCACTATCTGATTGTAGCCACCAAGCAATCTGGATCCACACCCTACTATCTGAACTAGGATATAAACTCTCAGCAGTCCCTATCTGCGGTGACAACCAGGGTTCCATCTTCATGGCATCAAACCCAGTCACTGAGAGTAGGAGTAAGCACATTGACATTCATTACCATTACATACGTGAAGTCATTGCCAAAGGCAAGGTGCAACTCTTCTTTATCGAAGGAAACGATAACCCTGCCGATATGTTCACTAAGAACCTCAGCCATATAAAGTTCAATAAGTTCAGGGCTCAACTAGGTCTCATTTTTTACTGATCTAGTTTCTCTTACCTCTGCTGCTTCTTGAGCACAATTTTCCACTTACAAGCCTTACTAGGCTTTTAGCGAGGGGGTGTTATGGGTCTAACATTTTTCCTCTCAATCTTATCTTTTGATCTTATCTTATCGCATCACGTGATCTTATCAGATCTAATCATCTAACTATCGTGAACGCTTTATCTAATCTTTTGGACTTAAAACTTTTCGCGCAATGGACGCTTACTTCTCATGGATCTAAGATCCACTTATACCTAGCACGGTTTCACATCTTCACTCATCACCGTGCAGGCTATTATTCCATTCCATTCTACATGCGTTGTACGCATGCCAGACTTCTTATGTTCCATTCTGCCACATCCTCATGTGGTCCTCATGTCACGCTTCTATTCCATTCTATGGCTATGCTGCTACAACATGCCTTATGCACATGCCCTACTATATCGTAGATTAGACGTACACAGGTGTACACACCCATGTAGTATATAAGACCTCAATAGACGGCCAGAGAACTCCAGTCTAGTTCTCTTGGTCTTTTCCCCTTAAAGATCAGAGTAGTCTCGCCTTCTCTCTTTCCTCTTCCAAGTCTAAGTGTTTCTAGTGCAACCTTTGAGCCACAAGCTTTTTGGGTTGTTTCAGTCCGCATGTAAGGGAATGGAATGGAAGCATAGAAGCATAGCATGAGGCCAACATGCAGTGTGGCAGAATGGAAGAGAAGAGAAGCATACCATGCGTGATGCGCATGTTCATCAAATGGAAGAGAATCATAATGTAATAATAGCCAGCACAGAGATGAAGTGAAGATGTGAACTCCGTGACAGTGTAAGGGGATCTTAGATCCATGTGAAAGGTTGAGTGTTCATGCTGACTAAGCAGCAATTGCACAAAACGACTAAGTCCATCGTAAGTAGAGTGTTCACGATAAGATAGACGATTAGATCCTAAGGGATCACATGACGTGATAAGATAAGATAAGATCAGAAAATGTGACATGTGAAGGGTGAAAAATGTAGACCCGTAACATCTACACCTTACTCTGACCTTCTAGGGAAGAGGAGTAACTAAGGGACAAAGAAGGAAACCGGTCTAGAATGTGTATGTAAGTGAAATGGAAGTCCGTACTGGTTTGTATGGTAAGTGCAGGGCCGTGGTGACAAGTCAGGTCATGAGACCTGTAACTACCGGACAGTCTAACTCGTATTGGAAACATCTATAATGGGCCTAATCGAAGCGTAAGGCGGTAGTAAGAGATGAAAGTGGTTAGGTGGGATAAATGGACTCCGGACTTGTCCGGGCCTACCTCGGACTTTGGTCCCACTTACCGGGCTTGTTTGGACTGTTTGGACTTTCTTGAACACAGGTTGGTGAAAGGATACGAACGAGTGGGGCTACGGGAGGAAAGGAGGGGGTCGGGGATATGGAGATATGGGGGTTTACAACTGTAGAGAGATGTAGCTCTCTACATCCATGGAAGACTTGACTACTGACTGTCCTCAGTCAGATCCACATGTTGTAGATGTTGGAGTCCGAATCTGAATTGCCGTTATGTGAGTCACGCTGCGCAATCTCTTTTCAGCATCTACTCCCATCATGTCTTCCTTCCAGAGTCGTATCGCCGCCCTGTCTCAGTGGGCTGATCCCTTGATTTCTCAACGGGCGATCGCGAGACAGCAGATAGATGCCGCGACGGATAACGTGTCCAGTCTGATAGACTGCATGCCGGACGAACTGGAGGAGTTGTAGGGTGCAAGGAGGAAGTGGATGGATGACTGGACCGCTGCTATGGTACGTCTCAGAAGGCTCACAAGTGCGGACCGGAGCTGACTTGTGGGAAGGAGCACCTTCTCTCGGTTATCAAGGATGTGTCATCATTCGGAATAGACATGGAATTCGAGGAAGCAACGACTGTCCAGATTGCCGAGACTGAGAGGACGTTCGCCCGGTGGAAGGAGGCCCTAGCGGCACAGACGTCGAGTGCACCCATAGTGGAACCGTCATCAACACAGATGGAGGTCGAGGAGGTCGAGGAGGCAGTGACAAGGGGTCTGACGGCACCACTTGAAGGAGGTGGTTCTTCTGAAGCCACATCCGTAGTCTCGGATGAGTCGTTCGTGGTGTGAACTGCCAGTAACTGTAAGGTGAGTCTGCTCCCGTTAGGTACAATGATGGCCCTGTTGACATCCGACCTTAGCGCACCCGAGTGGTCGATGAGGACTGGTCGGACCACGAACAGGAGTCTGTTGCTGCAGTGGAGGCGAAGACCAGGCTACTGCCGTGCAATCGGTGTGCGCGGGACAGTGTCAGCTGCGCCGGACCTGAAGGAGCTGCCTGTGACCCTTGCCTCAAGGGCGAGGTTAAGTGCAGCTGGTTGACTGGACGTGGTGGAAGGAAGCGGGGAAAAGTAGCGGTGGAGGTGGAGACCGAGCCGCGTGGTAAGTCGCATATACTCGGTTGTGCTTCCTAACTAAGGATCCATAGCCACTCAATCTCGGACTTCTGAGGCCGGGCCGTCGCAGGCTGCATCAGCAAGAATGGTCGCGTCTGGCAACAACGACTGCGAGACGCTGGTGAAGGGAAAGGCAAAGGCAAAGGAGGTTTCAAGGAATATGGTGGCTGGGCCGGGCCAGTCTGATGCAGCGAAAAAGTGGGACGGCGCAGTTCGACACCTCCTCCACTTGCAGGGGAGGATACATGAGATCCAGTCCGTTATGAGGGGTCTGGAGGCAGAACATGAGGAGGTGAGGGGGGAAATGGAGGAGGTAGTGGAGGTGCTCCGTGAGATCCATTAGGCCTCGTCTTCCTCGTCACGTCTAGCTTTCTATTGTTGTATCTGTGTTTCAGTCCGATTGTGTCCGTCCAATACAGTCCGAGCCTGATCGTGGTCTAAGTCCGAGGTCTAAGTAAGGATAACGGAAGTAAGCAAAGATAAAAATCAAAGTATTAGAAATGGAACCAGGTGTGAGTGTCCACTCGACTTTTGTTCGTCAAACTTCTTTCGCGACTATTCTTGCCGGGCTGTCTTGGTACCGAATACATGACCACAGATAAAACCTGCGCAGTGTCTCGACACGCAGGAGAAGGGAATTAGGCATCAAGGCGGTCTATCGAGACACTGCAGAAGGAGAAGGAGAAACGGACTTTTGTTTACTTGGTTCTTTTCTTGAGCTGTGGAAGGATCTAATGTACGATGATTGTCTATGAGTGCTTCAGCATTGTGTTTTTTTTTTTTTTTTTTTTTGGAGTGAAATGGAGTAAGGTAGCTCGCTGGACTAATCCCAGGGTGGAACGGAGATCTAAAGTATGAGGGAGACAGTCTAGTTGGAGAGGGTGGAGACAGCGCTATTCGTGGTCGGGGGCGTCCATATCTTCCTCGTCTGGTTCTTCGGCTTCATCTTCAACAAGCTTGTCTAGGTCGTCATCGTCGAGTCCGGTGATACCGGAGACTGGGACCAAAGTCTGGAATCTGGGGTAATACAGTACTAGCCTGAATGCTGCATATCGGAGTCTTGAAACTGCCCTGTCCAACTCTGCTAGGAGATACGATCCTCCAAAAGTCTGTTGAAGGACGACCATTGGACCGAGATATCTCAGCTTCGTCTTTCGGTTAAGTTCCTTCTTGATTCGTGTGTTATGGACTAAGACCAGACTTCCAGGTTGGAAATCGTAGTCCTGGATCTGATTCTTGAACGCAGCTTCAAAATGTTTGACCGACTCGAAATGGGCCTTGAGGACTCATTGTCGGACTAGGTCTATATCCTCCTGACGCTTCTGGAGCTGGCGGGCTCTCCAGGCAATCAGTCCAGATGGGGAGAGAGGGTCAGCGTCGGGCAGTGGGACAAGGAATGTTGCTTCCGATAGATCGAAAGGGAAGAGGGGCTCAACGCCATGAGCCATGAAGTATGGGGACAAACCAGTGGACTTGAGTATGGTTACTCGCTCGGCCCAAAAGACCGAGTGAGTGGCAGTGTGCCAGCGTAACTCCCCCCCCTGGGAAGTTTTGACAATGGCCTCCCGGACATCGAAGTGCCTGCGCTCAACGATACCGTTCGCCTGTGAGTTGTAGGGGGAGATGCGAATATGGTGGATGTGATATCGGTCCGCGAGGACGTCTAGAGCTTGGACAAAAGCAGGGCCATTGTCAGTTACAATTTCAGAGAGGGCACCCCATCAGCACAGGATGTCCTCGAAAATAAAGGAGGCAAGTGCGGCGGTGTTCTCTGAGCACAGCATACGCCACTCCGGGTACGCCGTGAGGGCGCATCGGGCTTGGACAATATACCGGTACCCACCAGACTTAGGCATGACCATCGTGTCCAGGTGGGCCTTTCGGAACAAACCGCCAATGACAGGCACAGTGGGTGGAATATGCAACTTTCGTGTTTGTTGTATTTGGCATTCATGGCAGGTCCGAATGAACCATTTAACATCGTCTACCAACATCGGCCACCAGAACCGGAGCAACAGATGGGCCCGGACTGAGAAGACACCCTTGTATCCGAGGCTATCATGAGCCTCCAGGATGAGTCCGTAGCAACGCTGTACCGGGGGTACGAGCTGGTGACGTCTGTGTGGTTCCCAATGCCATAAGGAACCGTTAAGGAGGAAGAAACAGGTGGCGGAGTTGATGAATGACTGGTAATCTGTATCAGAAAGGTCAGGGGGGCGAATTCTCGTACTGAGAAAGTCGTGGATCTTCTTGATCCGGGCCTCTTTAATGACAGCCTTCACCGAACAAGGAACAGTAGGGGTGTCTGAATGAAAAACGGGCTCAGACGCAGAGTCAAGATCTGGGGAGTGGGTGGAAAAACAGGCAAGAAGTGTAAAATAAGTAGGTGCGACTGGAGAAAGTGTAGGCTGGCTGTCCAAGTGGTAGTAACCGCTGGCAATGTTTGATCGAGAAACAGTCGGGAAGGGGCGCTCGTTGAGCAAAAAAATGGAGAAGAAGTATGCGTCGTCAAGCCAGTCCTCGACGTTGTCATCCTCAGGTGGATCATCATCGGAGGGAGGACGGCGTGACAGACCGTCTGGTCTGGAGTGACAGGGGGCGGGGATATGAACCATACGAAAATGAAAAAGGAGGATACTGGCGATCCACTGATTGATGGTCGCGTTCAGCTGCAAGTCTGGATTGTTAATCATGCCTTGGACATATTTCGCATCCATCTCGACCGAAAGGTTAACAACGCTGAAGATAAAAACACGGACTGCATGCAAGGCATGGAACAGTCCATACAGCTCGAGCTTCACCTGGGAATAGCGGCTCTTGACTTTGGTGAGGCTTATGGACCCGAAACTGTTACGGGTCTACATTTTTCACCCTTCACATATGCACTTTTCTGATCTTATCTTATCTTATCGCGTCACGTGATCCACAAGGATCTAATCGTCTATCTTATCGTGAACGCTCTACTTACATCTTTCATGGACTTAGTCGTTTTCGTGCAACTGCTGCTTAGTCAGCATGGACACTCAAACTCTTCACACGGAGCTAAGATCCACTTACCCTGTCACGGAGTTCACCTTTTCACTTCATCTCCATGCCGGCTATTATTACTTCCATGTTTCTCTTCCATTTGATGTACATGCGCATCACGCATGGTATGCTTCCCTTCTCTTCCATTCTGCCACACTGCATGTTGGCCTCATGCTATGCTTCTATGCTTCCATTACATTCCCACACATGCAGACAATGCATTGCAATCGTAGATACAGCGTATACATGGACAAATACCTGTTGTAGTATATAAGACCTGAATGCAACGCCAGAGAACTCCAGTCTAGTTCTTC
>JBBPSC010000632.1:0-15494 GCA_038093395.1 Baorangia bicolor
ACGCCACTGCGCTGAGCTGCTGTGAAAATAGAACCCATAGTTCATCCAGTATGCAAGCATAAGCCCGCCGAGCATGCTCGTCAGTTGGCAGCAAACTAGCCAACCGCGGTGCTCTGGCAACGTTATCTCGCTCTGGTAGACAGGGGTCACTGATAAGGCAGGTATGGTGAGTGGTAAGGGGTAGACCCGAAACTTCAGCTGAAACTTACCCGATGTAATGTAACCAATCCCTGAAGACGTTGAGTCGAGTCCTCGGGATGAAAAAGAGAACCTTACCGATACCAGTGATGATACGCGCCACCATCATCTGGATCCGTTCGAATGCCGAGCCCATGAGCACCGAGCCTATGATGAGGACAATTGCCCCAAGAATAAGTGTTTGTTTTCGACCCAGACGCTCGGAACTGCTCGCAGCTGCGATAGCACCAACGGCGGCACCGATATCATAAAGAGACGTGATTGTACCAATCATAACGGTACTTGGATTGCCCATCTGCTTGAGCCATGGCTGAGAGATTACAACACCAGACATAACACCTTGATCATAGCCAAAGAGCCAAAATCCGAGGCTACAAACGGAGGTGATCGCGGCAACAAGGGCAGTCCCCCTTAGGCGGGGATGTCCTACCTTGTCCATGTCGAAGTAGTTGGAATTGTAGGACGTGGGCGAGTACGTGCCTGAGAGCGAGGGCGATAAGCGTATTTTGTGCGAATCAAACCACGGCCTATCGTACCGTTTGTTTTCAGTGTCCATCCAGAAATAGTCGGACGGAATGCCGTGGTCCTTAACATGACGCTCTCTGGGCGGAGGCCCAACGATGAGACTTTGAGTAGCCGAGGGTCACATGAACCCCGCACGCGTGTTTCAGCGAGATTGAATGAACGACTTACCCCGAAGTGTCTACGCTGTGGGAGCCGCCAGGATACTGGCACTAGCGTACCTGTGACATAGCCTGGGACAATCGACAGGCATAACCGGAGTCGCTCCTGCTGAGATTAGCCAGCAGCATCAACTTTCACGTCTCCGTGTTCTTGGGAGCTTGAACTTTGCCCGGCCCGGGATCTACACACTATCAATTATAAATGCAATCCGTGAGAGCGAGAGATGCTGTCGTTCTCAGAACGTAGCCGGAAAATGCTCGGATAGACCACCCGGAACGTAGTTACGCACTCCCTCAATGATCAAGCAGGAGATCCTGTGAACGTCGACAGCCAATAGCAAACCTTTTATTTGATGTCTATGAGACTGCATCCAAGGAGAAGTTCAAGACACTTGTGGATTGTGGGTGTAGCGCGGTCCAGAGAGACGAAAGAACAAATCACAAAGGGACTACTCGTCAAGGCAGCGGGGATTCAAATGCGCAAGTAACCAAGCCTTCGTGTATCAGCAATGTCTACAGTTCGAAATCCCTTTCTAGCCATAGAATCACGAGCCAGGAAATTAAACCTCGGATCCCTACATTCCCCATAGCACCGAGATCAAGTTTGTCCATGTTAAACTCTTCACGGTCACTGGCATCAGCAAGCGCAGCTGCTACAAATAAGATAACCAACAGTCGAGCTTGAGGCCCAAGGAAAAAAAATGTCCGAGCCGCTTCGAGGATATCAACTATACGACCATTCTGACACCGACAATGATTGTCCCTAGGAAAGCGAGAGCCGCTATTAATAATGTGACAGTAGTTGACGGAATACCCGTAATGCGTATCATAATCTACTCAAAGGCATTGTGCACCGTCCGTCCAGAATGATGATCGTTAAATGCGGGGACGCCGGACGGGCAATTCCATGGCAGGTTCCGGCTCAAGTTGCGCTGTGCGCACCGGAAGGACAGCAAATGGCTGCGTACGAGGCAGCTGCTCTTGCGAAACAATGGGTGACAAAGAGATAGACCGCGAACGCAAGTCACCGACGGGGGGTATGTGATTAAGGACCAGGTGTTGGTTATTGGTGGGTGAGCATGGAACCTGCGACGACAGCACAATGCCAGGCCGCTCATATCGTGCGTGTGGAGCGGCCAGAACGGAGAGTTCGTGTCCTTCTTCAGCGAAAGGAGTCTCGGTGGCTGACACCTTGTGCGCGCCAGCTGTTTGAAAGTCATCCAATTCATGGTCCTCGCTCGTGCTTGCCTTTGAGCTTAATGATTCCAGAGATATACGAGCCGGAAGTACAGAAAGAATCATATTCCGTGCGGCAACGAAAGAGGACGCGACGAGATCGGGAGACAAACCAGGTGTCGGTTCGACAGTGGATCGTAAAGTTGTGTCAGGACTGTGGGTAGGCTTGTGCCTGGCGCGAAGAGTATCCCCGCAGGGAATTAAGAGCTCGGTACGGAAATGGATCGGGTCGGAAGGCCACAACTGGTTGGCACGACGGAGGGCAGCGATAGAAACGCCGTAGCGGAGGGCAACACCCGCAAAAGAGTCATTGGGACCGACCTGCGATGGAACAGAAGAATGAGCTATATGAAGGTCGTATGGTGGAATGGACGAACGGGGTGTATGATGATATCGCTGCCACCCCGAGGTGCCTCTCTAGCCCGGTCTTCCTCGGCGGGTACTTCAACGGACGATCCGTCCAAGTTCAGCAGGCTCGTCAACCTAGGTAGCGTCTCGCCTTCACTGTCAATCACAGTGACCGATGGTATACTCTGTGTATTACAGTGGCGTGCTGGTGAAACGGATCGGCTACGAAGAGGATGGTGCTCAGACGAGGAGTTGAGTGTCTGGGTGACGAGGGCATGATGATTGTTACTTGACGATACCGTGAAGTCGTCGTCTGCAAACGGATTTGTGACGAGTAGCTGATTGCACTCGTCGAGCTGGAGCATCCAGACCGCATTAGAAGAGTAGAAGGGACCGTCTTCTTACTGTGAATAGAATGGTTGAGAGCAGGTAGTATCGTAGGCTGGGTGCGTAACCCTACTTACATAAGCAATACTCACAAGCTGATACTAGATGATCTTATCTTCAACATGCCCCACGCAGATTCGTCGCTTGTCCCTGCAAAGATCACTTCAAAGGCCGAGTTTTGGATCCACGTCCGCGACCAGTTACATCACTTGCTGGCAGACCAAAGACATTGGGTATGACATGCTCGTTGCGTGTGTCATGTCGACGCCGAACGTCCTTGTCAGGTAACAAACTTGGCCAACGCATCTTCTCTGATATACAATGCCCTCCTCGCGTTCAAACCTCATTTTGGAAACGGCGATCGTGCTGTAAACTGGTGTGGTGAGCAGCATTTTCGTCCGTTATGGTCGCACATCTCCGGTCCCTGGTCGGGATCGCGCCTCAATTCCATCATGATGATCTCACTCAACTGGTATTTCCATCGATGCACGACGGTCTAGACCGCAGAGCCCCGCTTTCTGACAGCGTGATTTCAGGATTCTACATCATCTCGTCCCTATTCCCTAAACCCCGTTTTGCTGGGGTACCTCCGAGGAATCAAAGGACCGCGACGACAAATGAAAACACGCTCTTTTTGGGGCCGTTCTGTGGAAAGCCTGCATGTCAATTCATCAACGTCTCTCCGGATCGTGCCCGAGGCGTGTGTGCTTCCGCATTCCTACAACAAAAAACCATAATCGTCACGAACGTGGACGAGTATCCTGGCCATATCGCCTGCGACGGGGAGACTAAAAGTGAGATCGTCTGTCCCCTGATCTTACAGGACAGAAATGATCAGGTGGTATTGGGGGTTCTGGATCTGGATTGCCTCGGGTTGGGTGGGTTCGGCGAACAGGACAAAATTGGATTGGAAGCCATCGCCGATTTGCTTGTGAAGAGATGCGATTGGTAACAACTGATCTAGTAATTTACTGTATATTTGAAGATACGTGTCCCCTTGGATGAGAAAATCTGGAGGGCGCGACGGAAAAATTGCTATTGTTGCTGCTGCTGCTGCCACGCCAGAAACTCCTCGTGCAATTTATTCTGATCAGTCCACTGTTTCAATAGCTTCTTTTCCTGGTTTTTACTCAGCTTCCCGCCGTCGCCATCAGCTGTAGGAATGCCTTGTTCGTCCCATTGGCTGTATGTGCCCTCGGGGACGTTTGGCGGTTTGAAGAACTCTTCGGGAGGCGCACGCCCCTTCTCTAGTTTCGCAAGGCGCTTATCTTGTTCGGCTTGCGCCAATGCCGCTTTTCTGGCGACCTGAGCCTCGAGCTTCTGCCGCTTCTCGTCACGGGCCTTGATCAATTCCGACGGAGGAATCAGTTTTACGAGGGCTTTACCATCTATGGAGATACCTTGGCGTGAGTACGGATGTAAAAATGGTACGAGATACCTTCTTGGTCGTCTAGTGCCACGCCCAACGGAACCAAGTCTTCGTCGCGAAGCCGATCACAGAGTTTCAAGATCTCCTTCAATGAACCTTCTCCCTTGGCAATGGCCAGTTGTCGGACACCATCCCTAAAGGAGGAAAGTGCGCGAAGATACGGAAGCAACAGTTCTTCTCGCTAGCACGGACGCAAATGAGACGTGAGATATCGTGAAGGTGTGGATGCTCACGTTGGCCGCATTCGCATCGCTTGTGGTCTCTTGCCCCCAACCTAGTTCAAGCTTCTCCCCTTCCCCGAGACCAAAGATCCGTAGCATGTCGCCCACCCATCGGGCCGATTGCTCGACCAAGGCAACGTTTAGGGACTTTGCGCGGGTATTGATGTAAACATTCGTGCGCGAGACTAAATCACGCAGTATTTTGAGAGCCTCTGGGGTGTTGAAGGAGTCGCAAAGTGCGGAGCGGAATGCCAGCTTGCTCTCGTTAAGCCTAAAAGAATTTGTGCGTAAGATGTGATATAATAGAACTTGAGACCATGGTTACCCATTCGCGAGTTCCCGTTCGGGCTCTTCGTAGTGATGATATCCATCCGATTGTCCCTCGTTGGCCAACAACAGAGCTTTCGCTGTCACGAAAAAGTTCTACAGAGAGACATCAGATATACACACTTGTACATCACCGCGACACGTACGTTGAAAGTGGTCTCAATCGTTTTCACTTCGCCTGTCATGAGTGACTCGGAAAAATCCACTTTGGCATTCCATAACTGCGATAAGAATGCTAGGCGAAGTTGACGCGGGGTAAATCTTTGTAAAATGTCCTGATTGCAAATTATACTTAATAGACGATTTAGGTGGCAAAACACCACGAGCCTCACGTCAATGGTAATAAAGTTCTTCAGCGATTTACTCATCTTGAGACCCTCGATGTGCAGGTGGCCCGTGTGGATGAAATAGTTGACCCACGCGCTGCACTCGTGGTATGCCTATGCGACTTGAGAAAGACTCGGGCCGCGGAGTTACTGTCTCACCTCGGACTGTGCCATCTCGTTATCGTGGTGCGGAAATGCAAGATCTATGCCACCCGAATGTATGTCCATGTTGTCACCAAATATTGCACTGGCCATTACCGAACATTCGATATGCCAGCCAGGACGACCTGGACCCCACGGTGACGGCCACGAGGGTTCGCCAGACTTTGATGCTTTCCACAATGCGAAATCTGACGCGGAACGCTTGCCCATAGTAATCGAGAGTGCACCTGTGTGGATATAAATGTCGTTCCCAGAATTCATGTATTTTCAAGACCAACCTTCTCCTTCCGCAAGTAATTCTCTATTTCCTTTGCTCCAAGGTTCTAACTTCGCGTAAGTGTGATTCTCCGAGGAATCAAAGACGGCAGTGTCAAAATACACGCTGCCTTCATGCTCATAGGCATAGCCATTTTCCACGATACGTTTCACGAATTCTACGATTTCTGGGACATACTCCGTCACGCGTGTCAACGTGTCAGGTCTACGAACCCGCAGACGATCCATATCCCTGAAAAACTGGTCCTCCCAGAACGCGGCTAGCGCACGAAAAATCGACGGGTCGGTCACCGTGTGTTTCAACTACGCAGACTAGTCAGCTTTGTGTACCGATCTCATCGAAATACCATCACCTCCTTGTCTAGAGATGCTGATAGTATATCCCGGGATTCATCTAAAAGAGTTAAGGCAGATTCCCTATCTTTTTGGCCTTGCCGAGCGGCTGATAGTGCTGAAGCCGTACGAATCTGTGGTGCACAGTCAGATGATTGTTGCGTGCAAAGGGAAAGTACCCACAGCGGCACCAAGATTCATCTCAAACTTTTCGTCCCGTTTCAAGCACTCGGCTTTTTGAACCTTGTCGTCTTGAAGAGCTTTAATTTGTGGCCATAGTACGTGCACGCTTTCCGCAATCGGCTTGATGCTGTCTGGTAAACCTTTGGATACCTTGTCCAAGACATGTGACTGCCAGGCATCTTGCACTTTAGCGAGAAGGTCAGGAGTGAGCGAGGACGTCCGAGTGCGGAAATTCTCAAAAAGATGATTTTGGCGCGCCCGTAGGATAATCTTTTCCACATCAGGGACGCGAAGACGAAGAAAACTGGGGACATACCTTGTCATCGATGTCGGTGATATTCATGACAAAATGGACATCATAGCCAAAATAATCTGAAATGATTCTGCGGAGAATGTCTTGGGTAACATAGTTTCTTCGGACCAAGAATTGTTAGGACAAGGTCACTGTGACTTGATCGAACACAGCCAACCTTGCATGACCCATGTGAGAGGCGTCGTATACCGTAGGTCCACAGTTATACCATTTGACAAGGCGACCATTTGTCGGGATGAACTCTGTCTATGCGGACGTGAGCGCTGTCGGATATCATGGATGATCAGAGTTATACCTTGGTCTTGGTCAAGGAATTGTACACCTTCAAAACTGGCTCTTCTATCTGACGAATCGGGACATTCCAAGCAGGCTGCTGGATGGACATGGTTGTTATGTTCTGGAAAGTAGAGCCCAGGCGCCTTGGGAGATATATGCGACAAAGAGCGAGGGGACCAGGACTGACTCGCCACCAGATCATAAAGTGGAAATCGAGAATAGCCAGGTGTTCCAATGCAGACGCTGACGTAATAACCCGACATTTACAACCCCCTCGACTCGATAAGTCGAGGATCAATTCGGAACCTTCAAAAGACTTTGCTCTCTTCTTCATTGAACCTCAATCAAAAAATTATTTCCACAGATTCCAGTGCGTAATTAAGCTCTTCTGATGAATTGTTCGTTTATCACTTTTAGCCTCAGCGGCAACTTTATTCAGCTATCGGCGGCGGGAGTCGCTGCCACGAATCTATTCAAAATATCCTATTCTGCGCAGGCTAACTTGATTCGGGGCTAATACTTATAGTAAAGCCAATCGCCATCGAGCTGGATCGATAGCAACATGGTTTGAAATCATGCTTGGCCTATGAATGTTCCGATATTATACGAAAGCACAAGACTGAGTCGATATACCCAAACGTGCACTAGGATTCGAATGTTTCTTCCGTCATGAGAACACGCCCAGAATATTGGTGTCATATTGGACAGTCGGTCCTCTTTTGAACATTTGAATTGTTCCGCGGCGCGACCTTGGCAGATTGACTGCCTGGATTCATTATGAAGCATTTAGTGCTAATTTGCGTTAGTGCCATGTTGTGAGATTACCAGTATGCAGTGTTCGCGACGTCGCCGCCCACTGCCCCATGGTTATGTAGCGAATAAGGAGTAACACCCGGATTCATTCGAAGGCCCGCCGAGGCGGGGTCCCTAAAACTCTATTAGCTACCCACATGGCTGTGGTCTCTTGTGATCTACCGATGAGTATTCACAAAACGCGGCTTGTTTTCCCATCAGGACTTTCACGCAACCGACCGTCAGCCGTTTTACATCACGCCAACACTTAAAGTTAAGTGACCTGGTATCATCAAATGGGCTTGGTCCTATGATATTTAAGGACAAGTTGCCGTTCCTGCATTTCCCCCGCGTCTCTTTACCCCATCTAAATACCTCGCTGACGCCTGCGAGAGCAGCGTCGAATGATTCTCACCCAGTCATACGATTCGGATATCAGGCTCATTAAATCCACCACTTCTCCCTCGTACGTCTACCACGCGCAACGCATTTCCGGCTTTCAGCGATCGAGGATGCAGCAGCCTACCTGTACGAGACTTCGTGTGCGGTACGCCAGTATTCGAGCTATGCTGAAAATAAAGACCATGGATTCTAACTCCTCGTCACAGATCGCCTCAAGATGCCCAGGTCATTTTTCACGCAGTAGCAGTCGGTGTGCTACCAATGGTGACCAGACGTTTGGATACGGAGGAGAGAAGAACGATTGCGTCCGGCAGCGTTTTCGTCTGGGAAGAGCGCGGGCCCAACCCAGAAGCCACAGGGGTGAGTACATGGGTCAAACCACTATCACGGTCATTCCAATACCAGAGTCATAGCTCGGCATTGAAAGATGGACGGATGGCAAAAGGCAAGTTGTCTCACGAGCGCACAACTCGTACTTACCAATTTGCAAATAGATGGGGCCCTAGTCGTGTCCGAGACGTAAGCTCGTCCAGCATGTTTCCCGAGCCGCATCAGTTCAGGGTTTTCCAGGAATTCCTGTTTTATCAAGAGAAAGGTCCAGACCCAGTCGATGCAGACTTGAACTCAGATTCGGATACCACGTTCGTTCGAGAACTTCTGCCTGCTTCTGGGTGGCTCACGTCGTTTGCTAGCCTCGGTTCTGGATCTCGCCCCCACAATAATTCCCGTCAAGAACCTGTACGTTCCTCGCTCGTCAAACAAACGTACTCCGTATACGTCGATACGTCGCGGGGACGTCGGAAATGGCACCTAAGTGTGTCAATTTTGCTCAAGGGGTCGTCGTCTTGTGCTAACTGTGCCCTTTAGTCGCATACTTCACCGTGGACACAACCGATGACCTACGAACGGTGTCTGAAATACCTGAACTTGCTCGTCTCAACGTTCCACCTGGGAAATACAGAAGCGCTCGTCATAACCCGACTCGGCACCGTGTGCCCAGAGACGAGCAGGGAAGCTATGCGCCATCTCACCGGCAATTCAGTCCATACCCTTCACCAACATGCTTGTTCAATCCAGTATTCCAGGGCACGATGCTACATCCTGTACCTGGTGGTGATGGACCTCGCCGTCCGGCGAGTCTGGAACGAAAAGGACAGACGCTTGCACCACTGGTTTACCTCCAAAATCTTCCTCCACCCCGGAGGCACCCAGTGGACGAGGAAATACTCATGACCCTTTACCCTAGCTTGACTTGATTCCCCTTCCCTATTTCTGATGCAGGTCATGAGACCATGCACGTCTATCGTCATTGCTATGCTACCTCGACTCTGATTGGACACTCTTGTTTTACTCGTCTCCTAGGCTTTCTCTTCTTGGCGCATTTGTATTCACTAGACAGGGTGTGGAACAGTGTATGAATTTGTAGAACCCACGATGGCCGTATACAAACATACGGCGTGTCAGCGTAAGTGATACCCCACCTCCTCGGCCACCGATGAGACAGCTGAAATAATTCGGCTGACTGTGAGTTTGCCGTTTGTCACTACTTGGCGATCATCATGTGGTATCCACTCCTGGCGTCCCATTCATATCAGCTATGACCCTACTTCCAATTGGACTGAGGCTAGTCTGCATGTTTGCTGGCACATCCTGTACCGAGGTCGAGAACGCTGACTCAGGTGTTTCCCTGCAAGGCCAGGTTATGCGAGCACTCCACGACGCCACAGGTTCGCAATTTACCGTCCAACAAGACCTGATCAGTGGGCTCTGGGACGCCCAGCCGCATTTTAAAATGTGGATTCAAAGTTTGGATTTGGTCAGCGCAAGGGAAACGAATGTCGAGCTGTGCGATATCAAAGTTTCAGGCCAAAAGTGTGACAATATGCGGTGTAGCAACCTGACGACGGAGTCATCCATATACAGGTAGCTCTGCCCATCCAGCCATGATGAGAGAATGCACCCTGTTCTAGAATTCTGAGTGGCCGAGAAGAGTTTGGTCGGAATGTACACGTTCGAGAAGAGGACGGCGTTAGGATCCAAAAAGAAACGAAGTTGAGGCACTGCAAGGAGTAAAAAAAAGCAACGTCCCCATTGGTGTATGTCGTCCTGAGCGGTCAGACCGTAACTATGGTACGACTTGTTGTAATGTGTTAGAACTGACCGCCATGGGAAAGCGAGATTCCTATTATAAACAGCGGTCAGGGAATTGGATCGGATGGGGATAAAAATGATTAGCGGAGGAGAATGGGGTATGCGTATCTCCATCATAAGAATTCCTTGGCTTGAGCGAGGGCCAGCATGCAACCCCGTTCGCGAGTTTCGCGAGGTGCCGAGGAGGACTGAAACAAGGGTACACGACGTGCGTATTGATAAGTATGCAGTAAGGCGCAAAGGCGGAGGGGGATACGAGTCATCATGACGTGTAAAGGACGCACAATGCAGGCGTTGTTTAGTAAGAGACGGAAATTTGATTGCGAATTAGCGTAGTTAAACGTTTTAGCAGGGGATCGCTGAAGAGACGGGGCCGGGGCGCATCATCGGATGGACTCTGAGGAACCTGCACGTCATGTGCGACGTGTCGCTAGCAGAGTGGTGCCATCGATAACCGCGGGGGTCTTGAGAATGCGGCTAACTTGCTCTCCGGTGGGTCTGGAAGGATCAACTGCCATAGAATGCAACCACCCGTATTACGCTGGAAAGAAAGTACTCGGATCAAATATATAGGTACCTGATTCAGAGGTTATCTGTTATCTGATAAATACAAAAGAGATTTCAGGGCTAGCCATCCCTTAGGGGTGGATCTCAAGTTTGGTTCAATGTTGTGTTCTGGCCGGTGATCGCGGGACTTTCCATGTACATTCTGACCGATCTGCAGGGTGAGGGCGAAGAAGCGGTGGGTCCGAAGCATATATGAAGGGGCGGGCCGGAGTATGCCGCGAGTCCCTCCAAGTGGACCATGTGCAGAGAATACTTTTTTTTTTTTTTTTTGCGTTGTTTGGGTGGGATGGTGTGATTTAAGTTGCAATAAAGTGATAGAGTTTCGGGCAGCAATCGAGATTGACGACCAACCTTTTGGGTCAATTGCACCAATAAGGTTGCGGCTACTTGCGGTAATTATCATAGTAGTACAGTACATATCACCTTTTTTGTTGACACATTTCTAATAAAATCTTGCCATGCCCGCATCTGCAACCGTTGCCCCCTGGGTTAGAAAATAGTTTAATTAATTACCAAATTGAATTACCAAATAGCCTCCTCCCCCCTCCAGATCTCGGGCAGAATATATACTCCTTCATTCGCTCCTTCTGCCTTCCCCCTACCTCTCCCTCCTACTCACCATCTCTTGCCCGAACGGACGCGCAATGCAGCAGAGACCAACTTGCACCAATGTTCGTATCCGCTCCACCCGTGACGCGCACAAGATTTTCTATGCTGTCCAACGCCGCGTACTGCCCATGATCACCAGGCGGCTTGACGCAGACGAACGTCTTGCATTGCGTTCAGGTTGTGTCTATGCTTGGGAAGAAAGAGGTCCCCACACTGAAATTACCGGTCTCGGTATCGAGCGATTCACTGAAGGTCGTCGTTGGAGCCCCTCCCGCGTGCGAGACGTGCGGTCTCATTTCGTTTCCATTGACACATGGAGCCGCTCATTTCTGTATTTGCAGGAATTCCTCTTCTACTACGAAAAGTACACGCCACCTGCAGACGCAGGCCATTCAGGGTAATTATATGCGCATAAATGATTTGCTCCCTGCCCTCACAGTAGATCCGATCTAGCACTTCCGATAAGCAACCCCCGCGAGACTGGGACCCTTTAGTAAAGCAAACATACTCAGTTTGGGTCGAAACAGAAAAAGGTCGCCGAAAATGGCACCTGAGTAAGTTCTCAACCACACATTTGCTGTACGTCTTATCCTGATCCAGAATAGCTGCCTATTTCACACAAGCAACCGTCGACCAACTTGGCACTATCGACGATATTCCTGGCGTTGCCGAACTCGTGGTCCCAGAGGGGACCTTCCAGAGCACTCGCGTCAGCAAGAATCGCAAGGGGGACGATACCCGTCCCCGTACAGATGTCTTTAAAATACCCTCTTCCGTGACGCGAACATACGCCGCATTCCCTGCCGCATATCCTACCCAACCTACCCCTTACCCAGGGCCGTCTCCACCAACGTTCACCCAGGAACCTTATCGCGTTAGCCCACAGGCTTCCCACCCTCCTGCCTTCCATCACCCTCCTGAAATTCCGCAATACTCCGTGCCTCCACCTCTCCCGCCCCTTGGAACTCTTCATACGTTACCTCCATTGAGACCTGAATCCGAGGAGTGCGAGTACAAATTTCGTCGTCCGTCTTTATCGGCGATTCCTGGTTATCAACCAAATGCTCCGAGCAGAGACCGGAGAGCCACTTTTGATCAGGGTCGGTCTGCTGAGTATTCGTCCATTTCCAATCCCGCCCCCCTTTCCCGTCATGCTGCGACAAGTTCTCCTGTCGAAGACGGAGGCGCTCAGTATCGACCTGAATTGACTTGTACATATCCGAGTTCTCTACGAGAATCTACTTCGAATTTTGATCGACCCTCATCCACGGTCGGTATATTTCAACCAATTCCCGACAATGCGGGCCAGCACGACAACACGTTCGCATATAACTCACAGGCAACTTCAACCACACAACCATCCCACAACAATTATTCTCAGATCTCTCTTCCACCACCCGCTCAGCTATTTCGCTCTGAACCACCCACTCAACTTTATGCCGTGAGGACTTCGGATGATTCTGCAGGTGCCATCGGACCGTCCAGGGTGGATCTTGCACCACTTCACTCTTTGCAACGACGCCCGTACCGCAGAGATCCTGTCGATGATATGGCTCTGCGGTCATTGGGACCACGGTCGGGGTGACTATTTTCGGATTCTTATCCCGTACAGCGGTGATAAATTATCTTGCTCTATTAGCCTGCGACGCAACAGTGCTTGCAACCACGACAATGAGCACCCGCAATTATGAAAGAAATGCATGCAGAGCATCTTGATATGTCTCTCCGACTCAGGTTGGCTAGCTGGCTCATATACAGAGGTAACCAGACTTTTGGATGTCTTACGTCTCTGTATCCCGGCCTGAGTATTTTTTTCCGTGTACTCTAATTACACTAAATGCTTTTTGTGTTCCGTGAACATTGCTATGCATTTGGCTTAATTGTGGACAGCGGGTGCAATGTCGAAATACAAAACCTTGTGGATATTGTCTCCGCCCCGTGTACGTTGAACTCCAAGTACAGATAAATTCAGGTCCGTCATCACAACATCTTACTACCTCGGTCGGTAAGACTCAAGCAGATGCGGCCGCGCCAAGGTTGTCGCCCCCCACGACATGATCCTGCCAGTCACTCAGTTACCGGGCGCGCTCACAGCGCTTTAAATATTTCCGTCAATTCGGCCCTTCCATGCGATTCCCAAACCTTGGGGCGGTGACATCGAGCACATTCTTCTCGCTAGATCAGTCAAAGTTTTCCCTGTCGGGAGGGTGGACGACGGTGGCAGCACCAGGCCATCGAGCAAATAGCAATCATCAATTTTCTAGATAGCCAGCGTAAAGGGGAACAAGGGTCCTATCTAACACGCCATACTAATGTGATCCTCCCAGGTATTGGTGACAAAGACCCCATATTACAAAGCCGCCGAGTCGACTAATCACAGTTCCTTTCATCTCGTGATCGGTACCCTCTTATCGACGCGGCACGGTTCAGGACTCAGTGCTCAAACGCGGACGTTATCTCACCCCATTTGAATCAATGGGGATACTATCAAGTTTCAGACGCGTGGACGAAGCACGATTTCTAATATTCACGATTTCCTCTATTCGCCGGCACCCATTTCGTCTCGCGTGGCATGCCCCATTTTCACCCGTGGATCAAGGGGGGAACGTTTTGCCTGAGAACGGACGAGTGGGTTTTAACTTCTGATTACTCTAATGCCTCATAAAGGCACACCTCGGGAAGGCGAGGTGTTCGTCTACCGGATCCTGCATGAGAACCTTGCTTGCCTCAAGGTTCTGGGCCTACCGAACATGGCAGTATTCTTGTCAACATGTCAACAAAGTTCCCCCCACCTTAGCATCCTTTGCTCCGGGTTGGCTGATCGGGTGATCAAGGCCGTGCTTTCCACAACAAGCCGGGAAACCCCCAACCTTGTTTCTTTGTTGAGCCTATGAGTCACGTACCCTCATTATGAAGCGGCTGGAGACCTTATCCGTTCTATTTGCAGATCGGCGAGGTCTAAACGGACTTTTGTGCGGATCATTCCGGACATCAAATACCCACCTGAAGGCGCAAACGTGAAGGAACAACTTTGTGCGATCGGCAGATAACTCTATGAAAAATGTGGATGCCTGGGCCCCAACGACCCACTTTTGTACTCCCTTCCCTTCCTAGGTTGTTTCCATCGCGGCCCTGTCCCCTTTTTCGTGTTCTTGCCTCCTGGAATCAGTAAACGCTGGGGCCCTTCGGACATCTTCGCGCACGCAAGTTGATCGACCGCATGGTGCTCATGTCCCTTCTTGGAAACTGGTCGCGGAAAGAGGCAGTGTTCTTCCCAGCTGCATGCGGACCCTTTGGAAAGAGTCCTTCAAGCGAACAGGCCGAGGTGACCGTTGGTGGCTATCCGTCCCCATGATGTTCCGAATGGACCCAATCCAGAACGGACTGAAGGCAGGTTGTACGTGCGAATACGGCGATGCACGAAACGTTCCGGCGGCGATCCTCCCCGATTTTCAATAACCGTCCCCCACACGAGGCACTTGCGAGGCAGCCTAGGCTCTCGCACACTCACATTTGACCCACAGTTCCAAACATGACGGGGGAAAGGAACCGGTTGAAAGACAAAAACGTCGATGAGGGGGCGGTTTTGCTTATAATCGCTCCATTGCGTGCCGCCCTTTCGTTCGCCGCGTGTTTTTCATCCGCATCGGTTGCGAAGGATGAAACAAGAGGTTAGGAAAGGTCTCTTCGACCACGATGTAATTGGTGAGGCCTCTGACTTTTTTTAAAATTTAAAATTTTTTGCACACACACACGTCGGCTGATCAGCGAGCATGATCATGTAGATTGCCGTAGATCCTGTGCGGGCCAATCCCCATTTAATAGCTAGCACGGGACAAAGGCAAACGACGAAGCAACCCTTGCAAAAATCTTTTGGTGTGACTGCACAACCCATGGGCGTCTGAAATTCACTAGTAAGGGCTTTTCAGTCTCCTCGTGTTTTCGTTGACTTATGTATGTTCGTTCTGCGTCAGGTGGTCGTGCTCCATCAATTGGCGTTTTTGCCGAGGGATTGACGGTGCACTCCTACGTCTTGTTCGCCGTTGCCGCTAACCCACTTGGAGCACGCATGCCAAGGTGACAACCTGGTGCGAAGAGAGATAAGTGTTTGCGCGCAGGCACACAGACATCGAGGCAGTGATTCGAGATTCGATGATTCAACATCACGACCCCATCCGTCTTGCGCAATGTTGGAGAGGGTAGCGAATCGGACAATTTAATCGGCGTCAGTGCCTCGAGAGGATGGTGTATTTTAATCCATCATCAAATCATCAA
>JBBPSC010000633.1:0-15489 GCA_038093395.1 Baorangia bicolor
CAGGGGTGCCGACGCTTCTGTTGCTACTACGGATGGTGATACTCCATTACACCTACTCCTGGCGGAAGGCGAAGAAATGGATCGTCTGGAGAGTGTTAAAATCCTCATTGACGCAGGATGCGATCCTTGTGCTCGGAACCTAGCTGGGGAGACTCCACTCCACACTGCCGCGAGGCGCGGATTCGTTACGATCTTGAAATATCTCTTTTCACAAGGTGTACCACTACCCCATGATATCTTGCGCACCTCGACACCGAAAACCATTTGTTTCCTCCTCGGAAAAGGCGCAGATATATGCAGTGTTTCAATCGACGATGATAAGGAATTAATGCATCGCGCCCTCGACTCCTCTGACGAACAAGATTGCTTGGAGTGTACTCGAATTCTCGTCGGCTTAGGCTGGGATCCTTCACTGGAAAATTCGTCTGGCGAAACGCCCATGCATGTAGCGACAAGGCATGGACAAATCTCCGTTATCAAGTATTTGCTTTCGCAAAGCGTGCCACTCCCTGCCAATGTTCTCCTCGTGGCAGCCGTAATGGTACAAACACAATATGCCTGGAGAACATGCAACGCGGTACAGTTGACTCGCTTCTTTATTTGTGAAGGAGCCAGTGTAAACATCATTGGTCCGAATGGAGATACCCCCTTGCACCTCGCCCTGCGGCGCAACTTCACTCGTGAAAGGGACATCGATGATATCGAAAACATCGAAGATCGAAGGATATCGTGGGAGCTCGTCGAGATGCTGCTCAACCATGGTTCTGACCCCACCGCACGAAATGTGGATGGACAGACACCGTTCGACCTTGCAGAAAAGCAAGGTCGTTTTTTCAAC
The DNA here is from genome assembly GCA_038093395.1 of Baorangia bicolor. NCBI lineage: Eukaryota > Fungi > Basidiomycota > Agaricomycetes > Boletales > Boletaceae > Baorangia > Baorangia bicolor. The sequence continues at coordinate 839 of JBBPSC010000633.1, forward strand.
GCGAATTTCTTGCGCTTGGTTCGGAACTCTCGTGTACAGCATCCGTGTACTACCTCAGCCTAGAGATTAGGCATCAGAGAAGCCATCTTTATGCAACATTAAGAAAGTGTACTTGTCATCATTTTTGCGGGGGTGATGTATCGACGTACTAGTAGCTCAAATGTATTCCAATTCCGAATCGACTCATTGGCAATCCGGTGTATGTGCACACAGACATGTTCATGTTGTCCAATTTTTTAACCTGCCAGTGGTTTCCCCGACTTGGGGGTACAGTAGACTTTCTCATAATGTATAACGACGGGAGACGAAAAAGTTAATACATTATGAGAATTATACACTAACACATAGGTGGTATTGGCGTGCTAAGTAGTAGGTACTAGGGTTACGAGGTGAAGTATGACTCTAGCGTGGTTTGTTCTTACCATCCTCACCCACCTCAATCACCTGGGCTTGCTTTCCTGCCACCTCCTGCTCCTCTGCAGGCTCAAAGAACTCATCTAGAGTGGCTCGCCAAACATAAGATGTGATTGTGTGGTTCTAGCTCAGCAATCGAGTCCGCAACTTCCTGTTCGACTCGTCTATAGAGCAACACGAGAATGTAATTTACACTTGTCGATGATGGACATTTGAGCGGCAAATTGGGTGTGAAAAATTCGACGGCTCACATGGGTCATGAAGCATTGGTTTTAACTTTTGAAGCACCAAGGTTCATGCACGACGCAAGCAAAACAAGTCCTGGGCCACCCTGCAAAAGTGCCACCTCATAATGTATATTTCCCTCTCAAACTTGATACATTATACATTATACATTATCACACAATTTCTCACTGTCCCACAATGGGATCCGCAAAAGTTGATACGGTATGAGAATTATGCAATACGACTTGAATACGACCGTATGCATTATGAGAAAGCTGTCTACTGTATGTATACAAGTACTGAAGAAACACTTCTGATTTTCCTTGAAGACACTCATGTAGTTGGCTACTAGATTCAGCACTCAGTACTCATCGTTCAACGTTCTGGACCCTTAAGGGAGAACGGCATGGTGATATTCACCGGCCGGCCCTTCTGTGATAACCATTGGCGGATAACTGGTTGCCTGCATAGAAAGATGATTTCCTTCCTTCAAGTTGTCCGAGTCCTCGGTCTTGACAATGGCGCCTGGGTCCTTCCTTCTCAAGTTCAAGACCAACCTGAAAGTCATAATTAAACTTGCGTTCAGATCGAAGCGAAAACCCAGACCACCTTCACCAACAACAAGCGTCATCCTTCCCGACTCTTCTGTGCAAGATGTAACGCACTTGTTGGGTAAGGAGTACAGCTTTGTAGTCGACCTCGACCCAGACATGTGGCGGGAGATACTCTCCTGCTGTGAAGTCATCGATATCATTCATGTTGGCATGGTACATCCAAATCATGGGGCACGATCCTTACTCAACACTGAATTCTCCCGCAGACATGTCGGTCATTAGCCTCCGTGACGGAAGACTATCGGGTGTGGTATTCTGCATTGCTGTGCATCTCCCATAACAAAAGACTCCCGCACCTCCGCTTCCACATCAAGTCGCTCTCCTGCGCGACTCTACGCCAAAAAGCGATACTGTCAGCACGACTCGATCGTCTTTCGCGCAATCCGCATCTCAGATCACCCCCGTATATGACTGCATGTGTCTCTCTCCGAGTATCGACCCTATGGGGCATGTCTTTTCTCCCAGGCGGAGAGTGGCTGGTTGTGTTGTGCCGATTTAGAGGTTCTAATCAGGAACGGGTATTGCTCTGCAAGACGACTGATCCTTCAGGCCAACCCTCCACGTATGCTACGATGACGGATGGGCACTGGTCCGGCATGCGGATATTTACAAGTGATCAGGGAGATTTGCTCCTACTGCTTCGTTCTGAGTATGTTCTCTTTTATTCCATATTTCGTTTCTTATTTTATGAAACCCTTACTCCCCTCGCTTAGGACGAAGCTTTGGGTGTATTTGATCCATCCTTCAGACGATTGCCCAAGCCTGGAGCTGGTTTACACAGTCGACACCCCGAAAATTGAGAACTGTGCTGCTCTGGGAAACTATTTCATCTTTGGGTGGCTCAATTATAGTGATAGTGAACCGAAGCACTACATAAAAGTGACGAGGTTCGTGTCCTGTCATCGTAGGTTTTCAGAACACTGTACGATGGAGGTCGAACGGGAGGTTGGTAAATGGCCTGTGAGTCCCAAGATAGCCAGTCACATCAAAGTACTGACTCGTCGGCGTGAGCACTCGTATGGGCTTCGCATCACAGATTCCCAGATCACGGTCGTGGTCTCAAGCACGAAGCTAATCGCAGCGTATACCGTGCCCCCTCTGACTTCTATTCCATCCCAATGCGAGCCCATCGCCGTAACGCCGTTCTGGCGTTTTTCATGCGGTCATATGAACCCTCGGGCTGTTTACTTGGTTCCCTCCCTCCCAGCAGTCAACACGCCGAGTTTTATCATCTTTTATGGGAATCGGTACCTCTTCCTCGCACCGAGCTTTGACGCAGATCCGCCTGACTTACATCCCACCTACTTTTCAACATACACATATCCACGAGGGCTCGAGCGTCCGATACTACTAGGTCCGCACCGTGCTTTCTGGGATCTTGGTGGTGGCAGAGTGGGAATTCGGACACTACCTACGCCGCTCCTGCCAGCCTTTTACGAGCACGGCTCTTGGCATACCTCTGGTATCAATGCTCCCGAAGCAGATCTTGCACACGACATCCGGCCACTGGTCTATGCTGAAAATTACGATCATAGAGTGGGAAACTTGCGTTGTTTCCTCGATCAGGCTATCAGCGGGACGGGAGCATGACCGTCTTCCTAGTCGACATGATGACGGCGTAGTACCATTTGTTGCCAAAAACCAAGCTTTCCTTATTTAGATGTTTACCAAAGGCTTTAGATCCAAACAACGCCGGATTGAGAGCAATTACCACCTTGGCTTTCGAGTTTGCCACAACGCCGGCCCCCGGAATCCTCACTTACAAAGCGCAAGAACGCGCCAATCACGGAACCGATACTCGACATATTATCTTGGATATCTTCGCTGTTCAAAACATAACCCACTTCGCGTTCGAAAGACATCTTTGGACAATACAATCTACTACTTGACATGAGTGATGCGCCAACCGCCGTTGCTCCGGATCCATCTTTATCTAGCCCCTCTGAGTGGCACACCATACGTCCATGGACACCTCACCTCACGCTTGCAGTACGAGAAATAACATCCGTTTCCGCCACATTCATCCTTTCGTCATCCCTCGATGCTCGACATACCACAGACGATGAGTCGGAGCCGGAGCCCACCCATGACACCCCGAACGACAGCAATAATGATGCTATCCTGGACTCACGCGGAATTATCGCGGATGCGATGTCTCATGGGCTCTCCGTAGACGTGAATGGCTCCAACTGGAAACGCGTCATCCTTCGCATGAACGATCACGCTGACGAAGCTATCATCGTCATCTACGGATTACACCCCGGGAGGCAGTATGATATTGACCTGGCGCTCGTCAGCGGAGGGACGATGCGAAAGCAGGTCACTACCGAAGGTGAGTGTACACGTGTGTTCGGCGTGGAGTATGCTCAGCGTACGATGTAGACGCTGAGAGCACGACCTTGGAGAACGAGCGAAGTGATGACCATCATGCTATCGCCGCGCCAGAAAGTCTATCTGCATCGACGAGTAACGTCAACGAATGTTCCCCGTCTGTCCCATCGACTTCCCAGACGCCCACTCCGGAGGAACGCTTACGAACCCTCTCACATCAGCTAAATGCCCTTCATGCTGAGCAGGCTACACTACAAACAGCTCTCAAATCTTCGAGACGCGATGCGAATAAAACTACAACCAGCTTGCGCGCTGAGATTGATGTACTGAAACGAGCGTCGGAAAAAGCCGGCATTGCAGAAGGCAAAGCGCGCCAACGTGTCCGTGCCCTTGAAGATGCTGTGCGCCGTGCAAATGAAGGCCGGGAACAGGTCGAGCAGCTGAGAGTAGCTGACGAACAAGAATTACCGGGACTGAGGGGAAAGCAGTCGGAAGCCGAAGATGTTCTAAAAACGGTGAAGAAGGAAGCTGACGCAGTCAGAGCGGAACGAGAGAAACGAGAAGAGGAGGGGAGGAAAAGGAAAGAAAGCATGAAGGGAGAGTGTGCGACATTGAACCAGAGGTTAGAGCGATTGACAGTGAAGAAGGAGAGGCTGGAGAACTCAGTGATTCCGGATCTCGAGGCCCAGCTTGCGGAGATCCAGCGGGAAATCGAAGTCACAGAACGGGGCGATTTCCAGAATGACGACATATGGGATAGCTTATACGGAGATCCTTCGAGGCCAGAAACACAGCGGCGGCGCCAGTCACATCCTGGTACGATCGGACGTCCACTTGCACAGAGAACTGGTCAACCACCCATTTCACCCCCGCACTTTCCTCGCCACCAGCCCCGGTCACAATCCACCTATCGAACTGGCAACGATCTCAGTGCGTCAGGACTGTCACATCCTCCTGGCCTGGCTCATTCTTCAGGGCTCTTACACTCGTCCTCCTCATCACTGTCCCATTCCTGGTCTTCGGGATTTACCCACTCGGCGACACCGGCGTTGTCACACTCCACTAACACGATCTTCTCTCAACCCGCGCCATCTTCGTTGTCTCGCTCGACGAGTTCCGTGGGTTCATCAATGTTATCCAGCAAAGCTCCCCCTTTTGAACCGACCCGTAATTTGCGGGTGTCGCTTTCATCGCCCAGCTCCTCTAGCGCATTTCCTTCGGGCCGGCTCCTTTCGATGAGCAGCCCAGGGTCGTTCTCACCACCCTCGACTACGTTTCCATCCACTGGACCAAGCTCTGGTTTCTCCCTGTCGGGAACCTACTCGTCAACTCAAAAACCTTCGCAGGTCTCACACAAAACTCAAGACGCCGATCTTGGTAGTACTCAGTTGCGATTAGGAAGGTCGTCCGCGTCTAGGGGGTCAGCAGGAGAAGCCCCGTGGGCCACATCAAATAGCTAATATACAATTGCTCTGTCAAGACAAGATAGTATGGAAAGCAGGACAACTGTGCTCTCCCGGATCAAAAATTCATCACGTGGGATACTAAATTAGGGTAGATGGCATTGTGAGACCTCAGGCACTCCAGTGCAAATTCTCTGTAGCAAAAGTTTGATATATTACATACACAAGAATGAGATGACAAGAGAGGTACAACTGTAATGAAGAAATATTTAGATTAAAAGGAGGATGTGACAGGCCTTGCATTGTCTGTGGTCATCTTCTTTGCACTGCTCTGGAAAGTGGCCAAGTTGAAGCCGGCCCACTTGCAATACTTGTTGCAAACATGCTTGTTCTCAAACTCCTGTACCCCCTTCTCCAGGTTCCCTTCAGAAAAAATGTTGGCACCTTCACCAACAGAACTGCAATGTAACCACTGATGTTAGCCAGTCATGAGGAGTATACAGGCAGGACTTATGGATGAGTAAGGATTTGTGGATCTGTCAAGAGGGAAGTACTGCCTAGTAGTGACTTGTGTCAGTGATGCATGATGTACAAGCAATAATATGTTCACATTACCTTGATAATCTGAGATGTACGCCAACCCACCAGCCTTGATGTACTGAATGTGCTGCATAAATGCTAGGAACTTGGCGACATTGTACTCAGGCTTGCCAGGTTCAATAAGGGGGAGACATGTCCCATTATGGATGAACTTGACAAATGATTTGGCATTGGAGATCAGCTCTTCTATGAGGTAAGCTACAAAGACAGAGCCTGCCTTGTGGCTCACTGATCAGGGCCCACCCCTGCCTGAGGTATTGGTATAGCCAAGAGCAAGACTGGCCTCAACAAAGTGTAAGTGGGGGATGTCAAACATAGGGGGTCTGCTGCTCATGGCAAGGGCATGGTCAATGAAGGTGTAGGTCATGTTTAGCAAGGCCTTGGACCAGTACAGCACATTTGCCTCATAGAGGAGCTTGTTGAGTTCGTCAGAGATTGGAAAGTGGGGAAATGGTGATTTGCCTTCCAGATTCTCCCATTGATTGTATGGACGCTTCACCACTACATTCTGACCACTGGATCATGAGCCAAGGCTGGAGTTTGGGGGAGACCAAAGGATAAGTTGAGCAGGTTGCATAGTTTTGAACCTGCCAACTCCAAAGTCTCCAATGAGTGACTTGGGGTTTGGGTCAACTCTGATCTGACCAGCATACAGGTCTGATGTGTTGATGTCAAATGAATGATGCTCAGTTTCCAGGATCTAAGTAAATGGCAAAGTGGGGATTGGATGGAAATCAATGAACTGAGTTGTCTTCTTCAAGACTTGATGCCTATTAGTGAATTTACAATGATGGTTGAAGAGAATAACTTACTTGGTTTGATGTTTAGCAATGCCGCCCTCCCAGACTTTAAAGCTTCTTTGATATCCTTTTGGTTGGGCAAAGGAACATCAAGGAAAGGTACCAGTCACTTCATAGGTGGTGACTTTGTCATGATACTTGAGATGCTTGCAGAGTGCTAATGCATACGCTTAGATGACATGATGTTAATAGGCACTGCCTGTATTGTGACACACTGATAAGCATTGCAAACTGGGTGCATGTGTTAATTCTTACCTTGCTAACATCACTAGGTTCACCACGAAGTGGAGGGTCACTTCATTCAGGCAAAAAGAGCTGATTAGATGTGGTAGAAGTTGGCAAAGGCAGAGGGCCAAGAGAAGGCTCAGGGGAGCCTTGCAAAACCTGGCTGACAGATCCTTGGAGACTTGGCAGATGGTTGGATGATCCTGGCACAGATGAGGAGGTGTGGAAGGAACATCAGGAACTACATGAGCGCTGATGATTAGAAGGTCCAGGAGAAGGTGAGTGCATGCACAATGTGGTAGGCTTGTGTGCCTCATCACTCTCCAACTCCTCCTTGAACACCTCATATTCTAACCATTGTGGCTGTGGAACAATGATGTTAAGAATGTATGTCTTAGTCCTGAAGTTCCTGCCCTTTGATCCCTTTTTAGGTGGGAAGCAGTCACTGTAAAAGTAAGGGCAGCACAGATCAGAATACTTTGCAAGGTCAACCCAGGCATCATTACGCACAATGAACTCATCAGTTCACCAAGGAAACTGAGGGCAGAAGGCTTGTATACATGGAATGAGGGTGGAGAGGGCTATGACTCTGAGCTTTGGGGCAGTGAGACAGGCATCAACATCTTTAACACCTTCACAAATGTTCTATAATATATGGTTAGGACACCAACTTGCAAGTGAAATCTTTACTTACACCAAATGGAGTGCTACATTGGCGACCTTGCTTCCCACTCTCATATAAAGTGGTTATCAACAGTGTGATTGTTTCCACTGGCAGGCTTCCATATGCACAGTTGGCCCAATAGTTCTGTTCTGTGGCATATGCCTTGTGGCTTGGGTTGTAGCCAAGTGTGTGTTGTGATCCCTCTGTGCGAGGGTTTCGCAGAGTGACTGACTGGTCAACAGGTAACTCCCATGCGGCCAAGGGAATCCTGATGTCAGAACATCGTCCCAATGGAGGCAGAGGTGGCAGCATGTTATGAGAGGCACCTTGATTGATGGGAACAACTGTGGGTGGATTGATAGACTCTGTGAAATGGTTATTAGCAGGTATTATGCACAAGGGAGGGAAAAAACTTACTTTGCAAGTGTGCAGCACTTATAGAATGTTGTATCACATTAATATTGGGATTGCCAGAATGAGCATCTAGGAAACATTCAGCGAAAGTAGAATTTTACAAATCTGAGAATACTTACCTCGAGATATCATAACTGTGTCTGGTTGAGCTTGACAACACTGGTAGCATGGAGCACAGAAGTAGCAGCCAGGCTTGCCATCCTTCTTGCTGACATAAATATATGGCTGACCTTTGGGTATGATGGCCTGATACAAGGTTCACTGACAAATGCTGTCTCACTCAGCAACAGGGTCTCTGGTAAATTCAGAGATGAGAAGAGGGTCAAAGTGTGCACCCGACATTTGAGTGCAGATAAAAATGAGCTTCAAGGATGTAGTCAGTGATGGGAAGTATGCTCACAGTTCTTATATACCTTGCTTGGCTCCAAAGACAACCAATTGAAACAACCCAAAAGACAACGTAGACCTGCTAAGGTTGTTGTGTCCTCAAGTTGCCTCCGTCAAACTGCAGTGGAAAAAGAAGGTGGTGAGCCATCATATATGGACGCAACAAGTAGTGTAGACCAACTAAGGTTGCAACCCATGATGTTGTCCCTCCTGGATCTTGTGGGGGAAAGACCAAGAGAACTAGACTGGAGTTCTCTGGCCATTGCATTTGAACTTATATACTAGTACAGGGTTTGTCCATGTTTACGTCTAATCTATGATATAGGAGTGCATGTGTATAACGCATGGTGTGGCAGCATAGCTATAGAATGGAACAGAAGGATAACATGTGTACCACATGAGGATGTGGCAGAATGGAAGTTAAGAAGCATGGCATGTGTACAACTCATGTAGAATGGAAACAAATACTATCCTGCACAGTGATGATGTGAAAGGGTGAAACTGTGCTAGGTGTAAGGGGATCTTAGATCCAATAGAAGTGAGCATCCATTGCGCAAAAAGTTCTAAGTCCAAAAGATAAGATGAGTGTTCACGATAGTTAGATGATTAGATCTGATAAGATCACGTGATGCAATAAGATAAGGGAAAAAATATTAGACCCATAACACCAATGACCTGCAGTAAAAAGGTTGAGGGGTCAGAACAAGTCACTGATGGACACAAGAGACATGCCCAAGACTGTGAGGCACTTCAAAGTCTCCATTGGGTGGAACCTTTGATTGCAACTGAACATCAACCACGGACCAATTGACATAGGCATGAAACTTACCTTGATGAAACACACAATGCTCCCTATCTAACTCAGACTCTGGCACAGAGGCCAATAGAGTGAACCCCTAGAAAATGATGTTCTCAGTCTGGAGCTTGGCAAACACAAAGATCCCACTCATGAAGCTAGAAGACTACCCAAAGTTGGGCACTTCCTGGGAAGGGAGAGAATCAGGAGTAAGAAACTAAGTGAGGTAGTGAATTGGAGCAGATTCACTCACTGAGGTTCACACTGCATAAATGTACTGGCAACTGGTGGCATCTCAGCAGGATGCATGGTGCTTGCTTGCTGCAGCAGCATCTTCTGATAAGTAAAATCCTTGTTCAGGTGGATCACTTACTGTTCAGGCTTTATTCTTGTGATAAAAGCAGCACAAATGCCTGTGGTTGCTCCATGTTCCTATGGGTCTGCTCAGCCACTTGGATTATAGAACATGCCTGGTTGCCAAATGCAACTAACTAAACCCCTTTAGTATTGATCTGTTATGTGGAATGGCAATGCTCTGAGCCACCATGCACCCAGGCTGTAGCAAACATGCAGCAAATACAATGCTGCAGTGCTGAACACCCATAGAAGTTAGAACACTGGCTAGAAAGGTAAGTCCACTCCCAACTTCTATAACTTCAAGCACCTTATATCTTCAAGTACATCCGACAGGGTCAGACATCAACACACACACTCTCTTGTTCCACTTACCAGGATGCCTAATCAGTGGAAACCAACTCACACATTGCAAACTTATCTGAATAAATATTGGGCCTTAGATACCATGACATTTTCAGCTCCTCTTTCACAAATCAAACCACTTATCAGGCAGTTATGGGCTGCTTGGCTCACTGACTGACAAATTGTTGTGAAACTTCACCAGAGTATAGACACAAACCACTATGGCATTGGGTAACACATTTCATTCTGAACTTGACCTAGTCGACATTGTTTCTCCAACAGCCTTATGAAATTCACTGAGATTCGCAAGCAACTTGGCCTACAATGGACATGCCAACAGTGCCATACCAAGGAGACAATCCATGCTGCCATGATGGAACTATGAGCTATATCCCCATGCGAGTGTCTCGAGGTAAACATTTGATTCTACCTTGCTAAGTGTAACTGACAAGTCATTTCAGGACAATTGTTCAGGATTATTTCCATACCTACAAACCTGAACTTGTGCATCAGCACATGGCCAACTGGCTTTGACGATGTTGCTTTTGGGCTGCTGGCATCAACAACATCTGGGCCATTGACCAACATGACAAGTGGCTCTGCTTCGGTTTAGCTCTTCATACAGGGATTGAGCCATTTTCTGGCTGCATTCTATGAATGAAAGTATGGCATTCTAACCACAATCCCTAGTTAATATCATCATATTACCTCAAAACTGCCCAATGGCTCAGACATACATAAGTGCATATTACTCTATTGTTAGACATCACAGCACTCAATCCACCTAGATATTCCCCTTGTCACACAAAGCAACCCAGGAACTGAAAACCCCGGTGTCACAAATGGATAAATGATGCTCTGTCAGATGCTTGACCCATCCTTGACAGGCTTTATCCAACACCGCTGGATGCGCTTGAAAAAAAATGTCATGCCGGAAATTGCCTGGTCACAGTTTCACCAACGATTCACACCTGGATTTGAGGCCATCCTGTAGCAAGGAGTAGACAGTGGTTGGTATGACCCCAATAACACACTTCAGCTGTAAGTACCAGACCAGCAAATCACAGTGAAGCTAATGTTTTATCAGTATGGTGTTTCAATGGTTATTCATCCCTTGGCTCCAGGAGGAACTCAACCAGTATCAATATTGTGTCAATAATACATTGAAATGATGCAATTACAACAAGGTATGTCATGTCTCTGTTTCATACATTAGATTGTTGCTTACAGCATCAATTAAGATACTTCCACATGGTGTGCCCAAGCTTATATTCCAAAATTCTACTAATTATGGTGCCCTTGACTTTAAAGTACATACTCCCTCATTCCATGTTCATTCATGTTCAATACAACACTCTTGAAGTTTGCTTCACTGCATGGATTGACCAAATGGTGAGAGGAGAAATTCCAATACCCTCACTGAGGGACTGTCCTCAGGAAGAACACCAGTATCCCCTACCTTGCTTTGAATGCCATTGATGTATTGGTATGCCCCTGAGAGATTTGAAACTCAAGCACAGCTAGCATGTATAGCAAAGTAGTCACTGGAAGGAAGTGGGAGATTCGATGTATCAGGTGATTTGAAGGTCACAGTGTCCAGTGTACCACATGGCCTTACCCTCAGATAGGCCACACAAATCTTGTAGGTATCTGGTTGACCCTCCTTTGCATGCAGTAAGTAACATAATGTTTGAGGAATGGGTTGAATTGCATACTAAAGGTTCAAACCATAATATCAGGCTCTCAAAGAGCCCACAAATCTCGATTGACAACATCATGACATTTTCAAGACAGTCAATGCCTTGATCGTCTAGTTCCAGCATAAGGGATGGGTGACCAAATGTGGCCAGGACACCCCAGAGGTTTTCAGGATAGATGAGCTATGAATGATATATTCACCATGCAGGTGGAAGAATCCTGAGGGTGGGGAACATACTTTGTATTCTGCTCCCCCCTCCACCCGATGTCCCTCGGTATTCATCCCAAGAGACTGTGGCAAGATGGGGACAACATTTGTCGTAGATAAGCGCTCCGCAAGCTGGTCCAATTTCTCATCTTCTTCTGCCGAATCGAGGTCAACACTACCAGTGACAACACACCGGTACCCATCCCGAAGTAGAGCCTTGTGATGGTTGATAGCATCATAGACTCGGATGATCACAGCTTGGAAGATATTAACTTACATCCTTCCTGACTGCACAATCGTCCAGACTGATGGTGTGGTAATAATTGTACTCCCTCGTCCTTTGGACTAACAACAGATCAGAAAAAATAGTCCTCGTAATCAAGAGGACACATACATAGACTGATGAGATATGCAAGGTACCGTTTCCCACAGTCTGCCAACTCGTCCATGTTCTCCCCACATCGCAGTATCTCGGTTGCGATGCCTTGACGGGCTGTCGGAGATGGTGCTTCACGGAGAAAGTATCCAAGCACTCGAGCGAACATCCGAAGTTCTGCATCGTCCCGACTGACAGCTGCTTGCTCGAAGGCCACAGCAACACCATAAGCCCGAGTCAGTCTGGAATCATTGCTTATCTCTGAAGTGGCCTCGATGGGTAATGGAGCTGGCCTCAAACAGGACATGGTGTACGATGAGGATGAGCGTGGTTCTATCAATGGTTTAATGTTTGGCGTTACTTCCTTGTAGCTCCTATTTTACTCAATGTCGGTATTTTCCTGACCACCACAGCGGGTGCCGGGTCATTTCAATAATAACCCATTCCCATGCGTGCGATTGTAAGAGATTAGATTGCAACCCTGGTTCTTTGTATCATACCGTTCAGTGCGCTCCAAGCCCCTCTCGACCATGCTCCCCAATTCACTTCAAGTAGATTGGTCGCCCCCGATTACCAGGTGTCGACAGCCGACTACCCACAGTGTAGCCTGAAAGACATCGTCGTAGCCGTGTGCGTAGAGGCGTCAGCCGAGTTGGCTGCATCAGTATACACAGTGATACAAGCATACAATCCATCACGTCGTCCTAGCAGTAGTAGTGACCATCTTTTCGAGTTCGTCCACGAGATTGTCCATGACATCGACGCTGCCTCTGCTCTCCGAAACCTGACCGCCGGTGGGTGGGTGTTTCTCGGACGCTGCGCGCACGGGCTCCAGCGGGGTTCCGTTGCCGTCGAATCCAGGGGCGACCCGCCTGAGTGCTTCCCGCCGTCGCTGTTCTTTTTCGTCCTCGCGAGACCGGAGGAGTCCCTCGCGCCGTGCAGCGTAGGTGGCGAGAGTGTTTCGTCGTGACGACTCGAGGGTGAGGATATGTGGCTCGAGCACGAACGGATAGGCGAACTGCGGAGGTGATGTCGGTGTGGACTTGTTCAGACCTGCAAGGACTCACGTAGGGTGTAACACTGTCGGGAAGAGGGTGGATGTCTGGGGGAAGTTCAACCTGGAAGAGATATGCGTGAGATCGAGAGGAGGGGTGGCGGAATGGGAAGGACGCACTTGGAGAGGTACCCTCACAGCAGGTGACTTTATGAGTGGGACGCGAGCAGCGGCGGCATATTGAGATTGTGTTGCTACAAGATGCGTCTTTCAGATGAGTCTGGTCGAAGATCCTTGCAACGACTTACAATGATCTGCCATTACAGGTAGAGACAAAGAAGCTTAAGGACTGACAAAGCTACGAGCTCAATTGTCTGAAAACGTTTCTACTACCACTCCGTATCCCCTTTCTACGTTGCTTTCGACCACTCCGCTCGTTTTCGCCCATCTCGCCTTTCAATTCTTCTACACCCCGCTCCATACCCGCCCCAAATATTTCCACACCCTTCCGGACATCTTTCTTCTTTCGCGCGGGCGCTGTCATTGGGTCGTCCTCACCAGTACCAGAGGGAATAAAACTCATTTCCATCCCGCCCTCTGCGCCAAACCGCGCAGTCGAAGGTGATTCGACAGAAGACTTTGACAGCTGCCGGGAGACAAGACGTTGTCCAAACGAAGCGTCCTTGTCGTTCGTCTTGCCAGCTGGTGCGGTCGTTTGAGCGACCAGGGGTACAAAGTGGACTTTGTTCGACTGTCTATTGGCGTCGCGTGTCCGTGAGTAGACTTGCTGAAGACGCGCGTTTTTCTGCCCCCGTCTGGATCGGGGATCGTGTTTATTCAGCTCTGCAAGTGGACGGTGTCAGTCCCCGGAAATGAAAGCATTCCCTCTATACCCACCGCCGGCATCGGAGCTGTCATCACTGTCGCTGTCATCCTCACCGCTCTCATCACCGCTACTACCCAAGCCGTCGGATGACATTTTATCACTCTCGTCTTCTTCATCCTCCACAGCCGTCTTCCCCCGGGATGAATTTGCATTCTTCAGTGCAACGGAAGAGGGATTGAGGAGAGCAAATTCCCTACTCGTCTCGTCCACCACGAAGTCAGGGTTTGCAAAGAGTTCTTTGAATCGAGGGTCGTTAAGAAGCGTGGGCTGCTCTTCACCGGCCACCTCTTCTTCGTCCACAGACATGGCCTCATCTGCAACGTCCGCTCCGTCCTCCTTCGTGGCCTTCTTGGCCTTTCTCGCCCTTTTCTTCTCTTCTCTCCTCCGCTCCCGCTCTGCATTTCGTTCGATCCTTTCTGCGAGGGCCTTGTTGACTTTGACAGACATCGCAGCGCCATCCTTGCGCGTACGTATACGGGTATCCGCCAATTTCTCGAGGCGTTCCTTGACAAGTTTCTCGCGGTGCTCTGCATATGCAAAAGGGTTGGCAATAACGCGCGCAGTGTCGTAAAGCTTGAGAGACACGAAGTAGCCGTGCATGTATGGTTTGAGTGCAGGAGTGCCAATGAGGTGACCCAGCCCGAGACTGCGTACAAGGGCAAAGGATCAATGCTACATACATGAGTGACAAGGTAGGAGAACGTACGTCCGTAACTCGTTCCTCTCGATGAATTTGTAGTCTTCATACACGTTTCTCACGCTTTGGTCCTCCATTTCCTCTGTGATGTTTTCAAGGAAGCTTGCCCAACGGGGTGCTGGACCGAGCTGAGGGATATAATATGATGCCATTTTGATGCCTTCGTTGGCAGTGAGGAGTAAACCGCTCCCTGGTATGTGATGGATGTCATTGAGGTCGG